>PVLD010003007.1:0-151797 GCA_004027595.1 Dinomys branickii
TTCCCACGTCTCGCCCCGGCAGCCTGGTCCGCCCTACCACATCTCCCCCGGCATCTCAGAGAAATACGCCCAGTTTAAACTTCCCAGCCGAGGTTCCGGCATTCACGCTCACCAAGTCTGTCTCGAGCTGGTGGTGTTTATTAAGGAGGTTCGCTCCCTTGCTGCTCACCCGGTCGCCATCTTCCCCGGATCTCCAAATAACTAAATTTTACGAGAGGACTTAAAGATGGCAACCGGGTAGGCAGCGGAGAGGGAACCTCCTGGAGGGATGCCACTCAGACAAAGGAATATAGGAATCTAGCAACACGTGAAGGACAGAAGGGAAAGAGGTGGGTATCCTGAACTCAGGAAGGATCTGAAATGGGAATTGAAGCCCTCGGAAAGAATAAGCAAAACCTCTGCTGGAGGAAAGGATCGAAGATCCCCCTGGTGCAGTCAGGGGGAGGGGAGAAGGAGGAAGTCACCGCTCCAAGCACACCCATGGCTCGTACCCTTGTTCCGGCATTCACAACTTCAGCGTCGGAGGCCCATGCTCATGGAAGCCTCCCAAATCGGCCAGAGAGAGTGGAGTTCTGAGAGCTGGTCCAGGGCTAGAGAGAGGAGGGTGCAGCCAGCAAAGGAGGCAATGGCAGTCGGGAGCAGTTGTCGAACCCAGTGTGAGAATGAGAAGTTGCGACAGCCACTGGGCCAGAGGCCCCACCCTGCGGCAACCTTCCTAGTCAGTGCCTGGAGAGAATCAATGCAACTAGTACACAGCCCACCATGCCCGACTCTGCACCTGCCTCAAGGCGGTGGCCCCCTGCCTCGGCTGGGTGAGCGGCTACTGGCGGAGAGCAGCGGGGAACCTCGGTGGTGAGGCATCTGGCCAAGGAGTGGATGGGGGCTCCATCACGGCAACGGGAGGGAGATGCAGATGGAGGTGGATCACGTGGCTCCATGCCCTTCTCACTCCAGCATCAGGCAGGAAGCAGCAGCTGGGTTGCCAGAACTCAGTTCCCACCCTGAACTCTCTGGGAGCACCCTGAGTCTTGGCAGCTTGAGCAAGCACCTCCTGTTCCTGGCAACAATGGGATGAATCCACGGTCTTTAGGACTCACCCCAAACTATTAATGTGAGCATCAAGAGGGTCTCCTTACAGCTTGCACATATGAACCTTGCATGAACCTTGCATAGCAACAAATTAGATGAAAAGCAGCAGACCAGGAGTCTAAAAAACAACATACTCTATACAGCAGACCCGAGAAAATCCTCCAACTCTATTCTAGAACTAATCTTTAAACTCAGTTCATACCCTGAATTAACACAGCGAGAATGGGCTAGGGAGATTTCAAACCCTTATACCAAGCATTGTAAGTTTATCCAATGTCCAGCTTCAAGGGGTGGGGAACGGTAATACTGGAGATCAGGAGGAGGGAGGAGGAAAAGAAAGGGCCTCTGGCATTGAGGCAATGGGACAGAGCTGAACGGGTCACCGAGGGCACCCTGATGGGGTCACGTGCCCCACAGCTGCTCCACTGTGGGCCCTGTGGCTGCTCCGCTGAGGGCCCCGTGGCTGCTCTGCTGTGGGCCCCGCAGCTACTCCACTGTGGGCCCAGCTGAGGGTGCCCCACGGACTGGACCTGCCCCCACCCGTGGCATGGTGATGGGGTGGAGCCGGGTGGTCCGCTGTGAGCATAGGTACTTTTCCACCTCTGACCATGGCAGTTTGTATACACCCATGTATGCCATAGTATAGTCTGAGGTAGCTATATCTCTTCCCAAGGCGAGAGTCCAGGTATATAGATAAACCCAGGAATACAGTTATTATCACAGGGAAGATGACTGATTGATAGGGCAGCAGAGATGAGGGAGGAGAAAACTGAATGATCAAATGGGCCATCATCTGTGTAACTGAGTAACAAATGCGAAGGTAACATTATGTAGGACAGCATCCAGAGCTAATTCCCTTCTATGTTTTCTATAATTTGTATTTCCTCAATCGTTTTTGTATTAACAGAAGTGAAGATAACTTTATGTTATGTAGCATCCAGTGATGATTCTGTACTATCTTCTCTATAATTTTGTATTTCCTTTAATGTTTGTGTGTTAACTAGTGTGAAGATGACATTATGTAATACAGCATCCAGTGCTAATTCCCTGCTATGTTCTGTATAATTTTGTATTTTCAGTATTGTTTATGGCTTGTTCTGGTTTGTATGTGTGTTGGTTACTTTTCTCTCGTTGCTGAGACAAAATACCCAACACCCAAAATGAAGGAAGGAAAGGTTTATTTAGCTTACATTTTGTGGAGGTTTCAGTCCATACTTGTCTGGTTCTGAGGCAGAGTGGCACATGGCAGAGGGCAAACTGTTCAGGGCAGCAGAGCACAGCAAAACCAACCAGCTAAAGGGGAGGAATGGCTGCCAGCAGCCTCTCTCTCTCTTACGTTGTAAACAGGCTACCCCCACCCAGGGGGCGTGTAGCACTCACACAATCTCCACGCCCTCCTCTTCCACAGGCTCAGGATGTTTACAAAGTAAGCACCCCAGCTTCCTCCTGAGTCACTCAGCTAAACCTCTAGATTCCCCAAGTTGACACAATGTATCAACCATAATAGTATGTCTCAATTCTTTTGTCTTTAAAAAAAAAAATCCTATAAACAAAGAATGAGCAAAAGTAGTGGCTTTTATTTGAGATTCTACCCAGTGGAATTTAGAATCAGGCTGAGCTTGAACTCGTGATTCTCTTGCCTCAGCCACCTGGAGTGCGGGGATTGCAGGTGTTCACTGGCATGCCCACCTAAGCATCCCAGTCCTCAGCTAGATAGATGTTCTCACACCAGGCAGGAGTGAGAGGCTGTTTCTTGCTGGCAGCAGAGCATGGCTCTGACTGATTGAAACAAAAAAGTAACTTGTTAAAGAGCTACTGTGTCGTCTGTGGATGGAGGCGTTGGGGCGGAGGCCAGACTCACCAGCCACCCGGGCAGGAAGAAGGCGGAGGCCAAGGACCTTCAGGATTGGCCCGGGAGAACTCCACCAGCCTCGAAGCTGCACCTGCATGCACAGACAGGACTATGTACACCTCCGGTCCCCCTCAGTCCCTCACTGCTGTTCCAGGAGGGGTGTGGCACAGCGTACACAGGAAAGACGGAGTTGCCAGTTCTCCAGGGCCCTCAGGCTCCTGGACTCGTGTGCGCTCTGTGGGACACTTCTCAAGGGACTGGGGGGAAGGACTGCAGGTCCTGGGTGGGAGGAGCTGAATGACAGCTCCTCTCCATCAGAGTAGGGCCAGCTGCCACAAGCCGAGGCCAGGAGCTGGGGCAGCACAGGAAGGAGACTATCAGTGGGCAGCAGCTGGGGGGGGAGGTCTGGGGTCTGTGCCCAGGGAATACAGTTTGGCCAAAGCAAGGGGCAGCCAGGCGTCGTAACCATATCTCATTGTGCAGTGTCACTTGCAAAGTGCAGAAATTCTGTGTAAGAGGAATAGCCACTGGACGTGAAAGATGAACATCTATCTGTGCCAGGGATATTAGTTCTCTTGAGCTGCTGTTAAAAAAATCACCATGGACCAGGGGGCTTAAAATGACAGAAATGGATCCCCGTTTAGTCCCGGGGGCCACAAGTCTAAAATGAGGGTGTCGTGGGCTGTGCCCCGGGAGGCTGTGGGGGTGAACCTGGTCAGGCCCTTCTCCCAGATGCTGCCACAGCTGGCCATCCCGAGGGATGCTGTTCCTGCATTTGCCTCCATCTCCACACTGCCTGTCTCTCAGGCTGCATCTTCATAGGGCATCTGCTCTCTGGAAAGCAAGTTACCCACCCCCCAAGCACACTTGGGGCAGGTGTGGGTAGCCATTTCCAGTCCAAAGGAGAAACAGGAAGAAGGCTCACAGCCCTAAGAGACTTGTAGGTATGAGGATAACCCTGTGGCCAGATGCTCTGTTCCCTGCTCTGCCACCACAGCTGCAGCCTCATCTGCCTGTGAGCTGTCCCTGCTGTCCTCTGAGTCATGCGTCCCTTGGCTTGAAGGGAGATGTGTGTCTACAGCCACGTAGCTTCCCATCTGCATGGATCTCACAGTGTTTAGAACACTGACCCATATCAGAATGGTCAGCTCCTGCCGGCGTGAGGACAGCAGCTCAAGGCTCATGCCTGTGAGCACTGAGCACCGCTCACCCCGCCCCACCATGGTGCCATCCCTCCTGGAGCTTGGTCTGCGCTTTTCCGAAGGGACCTGAGAAGGGGGACAGCCAGCATGTCTGGGTGCATGAACGCTCCGATGTCAGTCTCCCACGGGGCACTGGACTGGACTTGCTTTCCTTGGCTTTTTAGCCAGCATGTGAGTCTCTGAGCAGAAAATCTCCCTCTTTGTCTTTTCTGCTATCTGCTGCCCGGAATGGCACCAAAGCCAAATGTGCGCTGATCTGAATATGCTGCTCCAGCCTCCAGGAAGTCTGCAGTCAGGCTGGAACCTGCTCCAGACTCTAGTAAGCAGAGACCTGCAGCAAGGTGCGTGCTGAGGGCGCAGCTGAGCTTTCTGCATAGATGTGATGTGATTACAGGTGGGACAGCGGCCCAGCCCTGCTCAGTGAGCAAAGAGCAGGCTCCCCACCAGGAGGAGGGAGAGATGTTAACTCTGGGGCTTATCATCAAGTCTGGGGAAAGGAGCTCAGGAAAATAAGGCTTCATCACATGGACCCCTGAGCTTACAGCCAGGCTCTCTGAATGCTGTGGATCCCCAGGAAAAGACAACAGACTTTCCCTTTGGGTCCTGGTGCAGGGGACACAGGCCTTACTGCTTTTCCAGGCAGATGTGTCCTTTGAGGTTCCAGATGGGGTGGGAAGTGCAAGGGCAGCGTGGGGTATTGCTCAGCGAAGCTATGCCAGGTCTCCTCTCGGACAGCTGTCCAGTATGGGGCCCTCGTCCTGTCTGGTGGAGCCCTCTTGTGACAATGCTGGACCTCCATCCACATTGCAGCTCCTGAAGGCAGAGATGGGAGAGCAGTGGGGCTTTGGCTGTGAAGGAGTGGCCACAGAGAGGATGGGTTGGGCTGACAGCCTGGCTCTGTGGGGAAGTGTGTCCTGGTGCTGCCTGCCACCCAAGTAGTGTGTGCCTGGTAGACACTCCCCGTCCCTGGGTGATGATGAAGTAGAGGCTGACCCTCCACACTGTGCCACACATGTGATGCAGTGGTCCTGGGGGCATCCTTTCTGGTTCACAGGCACCGGATATCTGGCTGGCTTCTGAAAAATGAGGCCTGTGTAGGACAGGGAGAGGATATCAGGGACCCACAGCTGGCTGGGGACACAGGACAGTGGGGGACTGCATTTATGCAAACGTGCGGCAGTGACACTCCCTTGAGAGCAGCACCAGGGAGTGTGTGAGGTAGACGTCCTGGCAGGTGGCTGCCTCTTAACTGGGGCCACTGCCGCATGGGGGCCTCAACCAAGCCAGGCCAGGAGGGAAGATATGGGTCCTTGGCCCAGGCTTGGAGTCTACATGAGCTCCAGACTCATCAGCTTTTGTGAGATTGGTGGCGTAGGAGCAAGTGTCACACCGGGCAGCACTTCAGGCGTGCATGACTCCTCAGACAGCAGCAGGATCCCGTCCCTCACCCTCTCTCGCCCCACTGTCCCTCTGCCTGTGATGCAGAAGTGGTTCTGAACTGTGCAGTGGAGAACCCAATGAGGACCTGGGCAGTTGGCCCCTGGGACATTTTCCTTCTAGGAATTCTGCATCTGTACCACACACTGCGCACACCTCTCTACCTCCCTCTCTGTGCCGTGTGTATGTGAGTCCTTGCGTGTGTGTGTGAGTGAACGCGCACACACACACACATACGCGCGCGCACGCACAACCACACACACACATGCACATTACTCACCCAGACTGGTTTAGAAGAATGTCAGTGTGGATTCGGTCTGTATTTCCCGGGGCATTGAAATACTCCCGTAAAACAGCTACATATAAAACTTTTAATTCCTTTAAATCCCTTTGAAATATCTATCAGAAATAATTATGGTCTAAAAAAAGTTTAGGTTGAAATGTTTATAAGTGAGGTAGACACTTTAAGTTTGAGTTATCCACCAAATTTTATGCTTGACTGGATCAGCACCCGGGCATGGCCAGTCTAACCTAACCTGTGACCCTGAAGAATCTAAGACTCACTCCAAAACAGTTGCTCCCACTGGACCTGCAGAGGCCTGGGCTTCACACTGTTGGGGACAGCCTGGGTTACAGGAGTCCTGATAGAGAGCAGAGCCATGCAAAATTCCACTAGAGAAGTGCGGGGCACCCACCACAAACAGCTGCCGGTGATCCCTGGGGACGGCAGAGACGCAGGAGCTTTGTGTGGAGTACCTGGGCAGGGACAGAGCTGGGGTGGCACAGGAGTGATGGGGCTCAGCCCTGAGGGAGGCCCTGTTTGTGGGGCAGGGGCAGCAAGGCTAGGTGGGCAGCCTTGGACAGCGAGGACGTGCTGAGTATGGTTTCAGCAAGATGGCATGAGGGCTACGGGGACAGGCTCCTGGCACTGGCCTGTGTGGGAGTGGCCAGTCCCACAGCTGCCAGCAAAGGTCCAGGTCAGCCCAACTGAGCTGAGAGGAGTCCACGCAGTTGCAGGGCAAGTGTGGCTGTAAACTTCTGGGAGGGTCTCCCAGGAGGGCTGGCCCTGCACAGCTGTTAGACTGGATGATCCTGCTGCCTGTGACAGTCCCATAGCTCAGCTGGCTCTCACCCTACCCCGTGGCCAGATGATCCTGTGGCTCCACCTCTTGACAACTGTCCCTGGGTTGCCTTCCTTGGCGCTGTCTTATCTCGCATTTGGAAACTTTTATGCAGTTTAGAGTATTTTCCTCTTGCAGATTTGCTCTTTGCTGACTGCCGTGGGCTTACACCCTCTTCCTTCAGTGTCTTTGCCCAGGGGTTCTGGGTCAGCTGGACTTAGCTTCCTGTCCTCTCTGCCAGGTTCAGGGTCGAGTTCTTCACCGCAAGCCAAGGAAAACATGCAGATTCTGTATCAGACATTGCAGATTACTCTTGGATTAATCCCAGCACCCTGTCTTTTTGCCCAAGGACATTTCCTGGTACCCTGACCTTGCCAGCCAGCTCAGATGTCTTCAGGTGCCCGTGTTCTTGTATTTTTCTGGGCCTACAGTGGGGAGGGGTTGAAGTGGCTTAACTTGCTCTTTTGGGACCGCAGGTCCCGGCTAATAATGGTAGTTTGAGGCACATATTTTAAAAATGCCTCTGATTTTGTTTTTACACATAAAGCCCCAACCTTGAGGAAGCTGGGGACTTTTCCATCATTTAGTTCAATAAGGAGCAGTTAATTTTTCAATGGTCCTGGGGCTTTGCATCTTTGTTTTTTCACTTTGATTCTTTCATGTGTGATAGCAGGAAAGGCGCTATCTGAGAACAGGCACTGCGGGACAAACCGGCTCGGGGTCAGGGGTGGTTTGAAACAATGCGTAAGAGTGAAACCGAGCTCCCTGCAGTGTCAGAAGCCAGCATTACACATCTTGGCCTCTGGACATATTCTTTGGTTTTCGGTGTTGGGGCGGTGCCAGGGCCTGCTGCGACGCAAGTGCTCTGCCACTGAGTTCTACCTCCAGCTCCTGGACACAACTCAGTCCTTTCAGAAGCCCCTGACCTCCCAGCTGGCCCTGACAGGTGGTAACAATGTGGGTTCTTTGTACCTCATCCCAGAGTAATCGTGCCTGCTTCCCAGCTTTCTGAGCCCTTGTCCTGCCATCCCATGTCTCTCCATTTCCCACTCAAACAGGAGGTGGTTAAATAGCACCAGAAGACACAAAGGAGCGTTACTGTCCTGTCTCCCCACAGAGCCAGAGGCCTCGTGACCTCAGAAGCTGGGAATGGAGTTCCTACCTGCAGGGCTGAGCCTCCCTAGGACCCAGCAAGGCACCGTCCATGATTTACCCAGCCCCTGTCCAAGGCTTTTGACCTCCAAACCTTTGCATGTCCTGCTCTTTGCCTGAAGCCCCCCCAGGGAGAAGTTGGTCCTGCCAGCCAACCTGCCAGCTTTTCTTGTGCAGAACCAGTGTCTCCATGCAGGCCACCCAAACAAAACACCCCAGCTCGGGGCCTTGCACAGCAGAAGTGCATTCTGTAGGCTGTGGGTGCAGCTCCTCTCCTGGCTCGAAGGCAGCCACCTGCGTGCTCAGTCCTTGCCTGTGGCAGAAGCAGGAAGGACCTCTTTTGCCTCCTCCTATAAGGACACTGATCCCAAAGGGAGAGCCCTGTGTACCAGGCTCATCTGGCTGCGGTCACCTTCCAGAGATCATCTCCAAGTTCCCTCACGTTGGGGGATTAATGCCTGAGTTTTGACTGAATGAGCAAACCTTCAGCCCATAGTAACCAGTAGCACAGGCAGGAGCTTTGGGTCAAATGTGGTCCCTGAGCCATGTGCGGCACTAGGGTACCCAAGGTGTGGCCGGGGAGATAGGCTGTGGACTGCACAATGCACAGAGTTTCAAAGGCCTAGTATGAAAATATGTGAGTAATTAAAAATTTTGATTGCATGCAATGATACTAACGTTTTACATACTTGGATAAATAAGAAAATGCTAACATAAATTTCATCCCTGTCTTTTAACCTTTGGTTCTGAGACCACAGTCTTGCTAACACTTTCAGGCTGGCCTTGAACTCTTAATCCTGCCTCAATCTCCCAAGTAGCTGGGATTACAGGCATAGGCCACCACACTTGGCTTCTTTTGATTTTTAAAAAAATGTGTCAATGAGATCATTTCAACTCACTCATATGGTTGTTGATGTATTTATTTTATGTTTCAGGTTTACAACAAGATTTAGAATTTTCACATGATATTTTGATGTATGCCCCTGTGTAGCCCAGTGCTTGTGACAGTTGAGCAAGTTGACTTGTGCATCCCTTTGTATGTGTGTTTGCGTGTGTTTTAAGGCTCCCTAAAACGTACACTCCTGGCACGTTTCCAGTATAACGCGTCACCCCCCTGTGCTACTTAATGACGTGCTGGGTAAAGATGAACTGCCTATATGATAGTGGTCCCATAAAATCATCTCCCCAGTGCAGCAGAGCTGTCCTGGCTTGTGTAGGCACACTGTTATGTTTGCACAGTGGTCAGTCAGCTAGCGACTCATTTCTCAGACTGTGTCGCAGGTTAGTGACATGGCCGTGCTGTTTGCTGTCCGCTCCTTGGGGGCAGCTACCCCATGCCGCAGCTGCAGCTGTGCTCCCTCTGTCCCGCTCTCTGCGGCCGTGAGATGTGCAGCACTTCCCAGTATGGTGCCGGGTTGGCCACAGACCCCAGGTGGGGAGGAGAAGGGCCCAGCCCTGAGAGGGGCTAGTGACAGGCTCAGTTGGAGCCGTGGGGACAGAGCACGGGGACAGGGCTGGCAGGAGTCAGGACAAAGCTGCTGCTGAGGGCCTGTAGCTCATGGCTAAGAGGGGTCAGGACAACACAACTTCCTTTGAAATTAGGTTCACCTTCGAGAGTCTGTGAAAGCAGCTGTGCTCAGCTGAGCTGGCCCACAGGGACCCCATCTGTCATTGTGCACATGGTCGCCCCCAGTGTGGGATCTGTGGGTCACTCAGCCCAGACACTGAGGACAGCTCAAGGAACTCATGACACCAAAGATGTCCCCAAGGAGGTCAGACGTGGGGCCAGTTAGAACCTGCAGTTGCAATGTGAGCTCCGTTAAGGAGGCTGTGCATTGGTTGTATCAAAGAACCCGAGGAGAGGAAGTCAAACTGGAAGCGACCTTCCTGGGACCTTCCTGGGTCTCCTGGGAGGCTGGCATGTCCAATTCTTAGCCAGCTGCTTCTGAGCTATGCCTGGTTGGGGTTCAGAAAATAGGGCCAACCATGTTTGCCATCCTTCGGCGAGAGGGAAACCCGGGCAGATTCAAACTCACTGACCTGAGAACAAACCCGAGGGGCAGAGATTGTTAACCCTGTGTTCTAGAGGAGGACAGGGAGGCTGAGTCACTGCCCACTCCTGCTGCCAGGGCTGGTGGACACAAGAGGTCTCACCACACCCTCCCTGCTTTAGGGAGTGGTTACACTGTAGCCAAAATATTGCAACATTGTTATGATTGGCTGGTGAGCATCTGCTCCAGGGAGCCAAGTGTTCCTGAGCCCAGGCCTCTGGCAAGCTGGAGAAAGGGGACTTGTGGGGGAGTCCTTCCTACTGACTGAGTGGGGTTGGGGAGAGGAGAGGGAGAGGAAAAGCTGTGGGGGTGGGGGCAGGCTGGGCTCTGGGTCGTGGATGAGACCAACTCAGGCACCAGGTCTGCTCCTGCGGTGGAGGCAGGACAGATGGCAGTTGAGAGGCCCAGGAGAGGCGGGATGGCAGCGGGGCAGGGGTGCTTTCTGTAAGCAGCAGAGCAGTGAAGGCTTTGGGATGAGCCATGTGCAGACAGCCACAGGCAGATGCCCAGGTCAGGAATGCAGAACTTGGACACTAGGTCCTAACCCAGCCCCTTGCACCTGGGAAGAGGAGCTAACCCAGAGGCAGAAGGTACATTGCAGGCACATGGTGGGGACGGGAACCAGCTTCTCTCCCTCCCTGGCTCACATGGGGCCACTGACTGCAAAGGGTGGTTCTAGTTATGTTTAGGAAAATGAGGTGACACTTCAGCTTAGCTCCTTAGCCTTGCTGGCCACATTTCCAATGCCGAACAGTAACTTGTGACCAGCAGCTGTCACCCTGGCCATCGTGGGTCCAGAACATTCCCTGTGTCATGCAGAGTCCCTCTTGCAGCTGCTTCTCCCTGGTGGGCTTCAGAGGAGCTTTATTTTCCCGGGTACAGGGTGTGCCCTGGGCCAGGACCCCTGCCCCCCCTTCTCCCTCTGGGCCCTACCTTGGTTCCCGAGAAGCCTGTGCCACCTGGGGCATTTGCTGCTCAGCGTCAGCCCTGACTTGTGCTCACAGCTGCAGCTGGTGCTGTTGGCACGGTCTCCTCTGTGTCCTGCCTCAGGCTGCTGTCCAAACAGCTGAGGCCTGAGCTGCCGGCAGAATCTGAGCCCGGCTGACAAGGTGGCACCACTGTGGCCTGGAAGGTCCTGCCTCTTGGCCCAGGGCCTGCTTCAGAAGCTTGGGAAGCTACGAAGGAGCCCTGCAAGTGGGCCATCAGCGGTGGCCTTGTCAGGAATTTTCAGATTTGCCCAATGCCCTTGCTGCCATCCTGGGAGCCGCCTGTAATGCTGGTGCCCTCGTTCCTTGGGTAGTGGTGGAGGCACCATCTCAAGGGTCGCCGGTATTGTTTTGGGGAGACACGGCACCCCTGCTCATGTAGCTGTGTCAAGTGGTTTTTTCTCCTTATTCTTTTTCCTCAGCAGGTGCATTTTTGCTCAATGATTTCACTGTAGCTGCCTGTGTTCATCGGCTGTGACATATTAATCATGCAAATTAGGATATTATTAATGAAGGAAAAATTAATCCTGCCACTGCGTCTGGCCCACGGTGACAGCTTTGTTAATGCCCTCTCACCGCATAATATGGTCAGCAGCATCTCCGGCCCCTGCAAGCGGGCACATTAGCATCCAGGGGAAAGGTCAGAGACTGCAGCCCAGCAGTGAGGCGGGTGCTACAAGTTCACGCTTACTGGAATGCATGTTCTCGGGACAGAATTGTGCAATGCTGACCTCCTTCCCGCTGAGTAAACTGTTGTAGTGCCAGGGAGTTGGCACCACCCTGAGACTCCCAGGGAGGCCCACTGAATACAGTGCCTGTCCCTGGTCCCCAGCAGAGGCCAGCACGCCTGGTGCTCCCACTCCCGGCCTAGCCGCTGGCTTCTCAATTTCGCAGACAGTGTGAAGCAGCCTTCCTTGGCCAGTGTGCCTTCTGCTGCTGCCTCTCCTCTGGGGATCGGAGCTGGGTGGCCTCAGGGTTTGTTGTTGTGGCACTGGAGACAGACAGGAGATAGAACGTGGCCCGAGCCCACTTCCCCACCGTCCTCTCTGGACCCCGGCTCTTCCCACACCCCCCTTGCAGCAGTGACTTGCTTCCTGTCTGTGCCAACTCCTGAGGTTCAGTGCCTCAGGGACTTGTACAAACCACCCTGTGCGGAGGGCAGGGTGCCCCAAAGTTGCGGAGTTGCCCCACCTTGGCCACAGAACGTGGCTGAACCAAGGGGAGAACGCCGGAGCCATACCGGGGACCCAGAGGAGTGCAGGGGCAGTGTGCACCTCAGCCAGCTGCGGGTGTGGGCGGAGGACCAGTGCTTGGGGCTCGCAGGTCCTGTGCCGGTCCTGGGGCCACAGAGGGAGGGAAGTTTCTTTGCCATCTGCTGCCTGGAGACCTGGCCCCTCTCCTCCAGTCCTTGTTACTTCCCTGGCTGTCCTCACCTCTCTCAGATCCCTGGGCCTGGGCGGAGACTCTCACGATCCTCCTTCCTAGGTGTGTTCCCCATAAGACCTCCTCCTCTGGGCTGCTCTCCTCTGAGACCAAAGGCAGGTGGAGGCAAGACCTGTTCGGCCCTCGAGGGAGGGGACTGCAAAATGCCACACTCCAGGTGGCTCCAACAACACTGACAGCTGTCTCAACCCTGCAGGGAGGAGGTCTGAGAGCTGGCAGTGGCTGGCAGGGCTGGTCCCTCCTGGGCAGTGAGAGGCCCTGTCCCTGCCCTCTCCTGGCTCCTGGGGGTTTTCGGCTGTCCCTGGCTGTCTCTGGCTTGTCAAGGACATTTTCCCAGTGTCGGTGATACCATCTTCTCCCTGCACACACTTCTTTTCCATAGGATGTTCTTTTAACAAGTGTGCCAGTCTTAGAGGATTAGGGACATGCTTTCTTCCAGCATGACTCCTGCAAGTTGCCCACGTCCCATGACAACTCCAGCTCCAGCTCATCAGGGTCTCCCTCCGGAGGCTGGTGGTCAGCACTGCGATAACCTCACTTTGAGGCATGAGTCAGCCGACAGTGAGAGCAAAGGCTGGCGGAAAGAAAGAGCCTGAGCAGGGCTGCAAAGGCTTTGCTGTGCCGCCGAGGCCCGTTCCCACCCAGGACGGACAATCTCGAGAGAGGACAGCAGCTCAGAGAGCTCTTCCTGCTGCAGCAACCGTGCAGGGCTGTGGGCCCTGGTGAGCTACACCGTAGCACCTCTAATGGGTGGGATGGGGCCCAGAGCAGGGGAGTCTACAGCTGCCCTGGGGAGGGTAGGAGACACCAAGAGACCCTGCCAGACCCCTAAATTGCTGATTGATTAATTGTTTATTGGGACAGGGCCTTTCTATGTAGCCCAGTCTGGCCTTGAACTCTCACAATCCTCCTGCCTCAGCCTCCTGAGCGCTAGGATTACAGATGAATACCACCATGCCCACTGCTGTTCTATTTAAAGAGATCATACCACAGCAACTTTACCTGTCTGTACCTGGGGGAAATTTGTGTTAGTGAGTGCTCCTCCTCAGTGTAGCTCAGTGCCAAGGCTGCTGAGCGTGGGGTGTGTCTGCTTAGGGCTGCTCCTGGGGCTGTGGGTCTGCAGCTCCACAAGCCCACAAGTGGACAGACTTGAGTGAAGACTCCCTGGCACAGGATGATGTGGAGTCATGGGTGTTCGTGACAGCTGGGCAGCCATCAGGGACTGGGTCTTCCCCAGTGATGCTTCCCTCTCCTGGTGGACCCTCTGTCCAGCCACCTGGCTGTGTGTGAGCAGCGTTAATGCAGCTTCTGTCACACTGTGGGCCTTAGTGACTGTGAGGGGCACTCTGAGGTGCTGTGTGCTGGGGAGACCTCGCTGCCCTTGGGGAGGGCACCAGGGCACCCTGCTGATCAGGAGGAGTAGCATCACCCGGGAGACCTGTCACCTCTATCATGGTTTTTAGGACACCGGCAGGGAGTGTGGGGCGAACCTGTTGCCCTGGGTGAGGTCTGGTTCCCTTCTTTGGAAGAGTGTGGTGGGTTTTTCTGTCTTTATTTTCACGTGCATGTTCACAGTACTTAGTGATCACACTGCTAGTGTGAGCTGGAGAATGGACAGAACGCATCTTAGTTCTGTCTGCTTTCTCTCTCTCCCACTGCTCCAGCTCTCTGTCCCCTGCCCATTTGTAGAAGACCTGTCTCCCTGTTTCCTGTGACCTCTCTTTTATCTTGCTCTTTGATTTATTCATACTTGGGGTTTCTCTTATAAGAAAAACCATTCAGTATTGAAACGCGTGTGTCTGACTTAATTTAATGTTATGGTCTCAAGGGGCATCCATTTCCTCCAAATGACTCAAGCTTATTCTTCTTCACGGCAGAGTAGTACTCCATTGTGTATAAATACATTTTCTTTATCTGTTCATCTGCTGGTGGACATATAGGCTGCCTCTAAGATTTGGCTATTGTGATCTGTGCTGCTATAAACATGGGCATGCGTGAATCACTGTAATATGATGTCTTTAGCTCCCTCAGGAAGATACTTAGAAGGAGAATAGCTGGGTCACATGGAATTGCTAGTTTTTGTTAGCATTTCTTTTATTTGTTTGGTTGATTACTTTTCCCCTAGAGATCCTCGGCTGTTTTCTTCCTGCATATAGGCGAAGTTCTGGGTGGAACTGGAGTCTGAAGAAGCATGGTCCATGGGCCTTGTGTCTGTGGCTGCCCCATCCTTTACACACTCTCTTCTGGGCCAGCTCCAGAGCTGCGGTGTCAGGCTGGCTGGGGATCAGCTGGGCGGCTACGGGTGATGGGGAGATTCCACTTCTCTATCACCCGCCCTGGCTCTGCAGACACAAAGCAGGTGGCAGGACCATGCCCCAGAGAACAGGAGGGAAGGTGCTAGGCCCTGGGGAGGGGGAGGCGTGTGCTGAGTGCTCCTCTCCCAGCTCTTACCGCTGGAACATCTGCCCAGGAGGCCATGGGCCTGCAGGCCTCTCATGTCAGTTGAAACCTCCACCCCAGGTGTCCAGGGTCCCCGAGCCTGCAGTGGGGGCGGCCCCGCCAGCTCGGCATAAATCGGGCCAGCCTCCGTCCTCGCTACCCGCCACTCTGCCACTCTCACCATCCAGCCGGGTCCATCTCGCTGCGGCCCCTCCTTTCAGGTGCCCTGTCCCCGTGCTGTCCTTTATAGGCCGGTGTGCCCTGTCCCCCTCCCCTTGTCACGACCACCCGCGTCACTCACATGTTCAACCTGTGTCCACGTGTGTCCCACGGCTGGGGCTGTGCAGCTTCACTCCGGCTGCCCTGCCTGCCTGGTCGCCCTCCCTCCCTGGCTGCCCTCTCTGCCTGGTCGCCCTCCCTCCCTGGCCAGTCTCCCTCCCTGGCTGCCTTCCCTCCCTGGCCATACTTCCTCAGCCCAGTTTCTGCCTGGGCCCCGGGTGTGGCCAGAAACCAATTCCTGGGTGTCACGAGGGCAGGATCTTGGCGTTCTCTGCTTCCTTCCAGATGGATGCCTCTGCACTGTGCCCGGGGCTCAGGCCAGCGTGGGCAGCACCCTGGATTCTCCTTGTCCCTGGATGCCTGTCTGAACCAGCAGCAGAGTGGCTCTTTCTTGAAGATCAGGCTGCTGTGTGCTGACACCCAGCATCCCTGCCTCAGCCCTTTATGTCCTGCTTGGCACAGGCAGCTGGCAGGGTGTGGAAATCAGCCATGCCTCCCACCCACCCGGAGAGACCCGGGGGTCTCTGCCCTGTCCTGCGCCCCTCAGCCCCTCAAGGCTGGCTGCCTGGAGCTTCCCTCCCTTCCTCTGAGGTGTTCTCCCCATCTAAGCAGAAACTTGGAGGGGGCCAGGGCTTTGCCACAACACAGGACATAGGTGGTGCCTGTTAACACCTGTTGGTGGGGCAGGGCTGTGGGACGTCATCCTCAGCTGTGGGAGCAGGAGCCCGGCTGTGCCCTGGGTCCCCGCATGCACTAAAGGCTTACTAGATGCTGCCTAAGCACAGAGCATACTCGCTTCCTCCTTCCTCGGGGAAGTTTCCAGGGACCCTCCAAGGCTGTCTGTCTGTCCAAGCCGCCACCTCTGGCTTCATGAATTAACCTGCATTCAGGAAGCCCATTACGAAGAGTAGCTTTTAAGTTGAAAGAGCATTTTAGGCTGCTGAAGCCTAATAAAGTCCTTTTATGTCTCATGAGAAAGATCCACACCTCAGTGAGCGCTGGCTCCACAGGGCTGGGCTTCACTCGTCCCTGCCACCTTGTCCTGTCCCTGTGGCACTCAGCCAGGGATTTCAGTGCACCCACCCTGCTCTTCCTGCTCAGCTTCTTGTGGGTCTTTCGTGCTTCTGTAGGATTTTAGGGCTGTTTTCCTCGCTCTGTGAGGAACGGCATTGCTATCTTGGTGGGGCTGAGTTGAATTGGCCACACGCCGCTTAGCGACCTTGCTTCTGCCAGGGTGGGAATGCAGCAGGCCCCCCACCTCCAGGACCCTGTCATTCCTTCTCTAGTGTTCCGTCTTCCTTGCTGTAGAGGTCTCACACTCCGGGGTCAGGGTCGGTCCTGGGTATTTCAGAGTCTCCTCCTCCTAGAGGCTGACCCCGGCCCCTGGTGTGGAGAAGCCTGGTCCCCTTTGTCCCCACCTGTGCACAGACGCTGGCTGAGGGCTGGGCGTGAAGGCCTAGCCTGCACACAGCAAGGTGGACCTGGCAGTGGAAGTCAGCACTGGTGGCTTTAGGAATGGGCGTGGGTAAGTCCCACGTTTCTGCCCAACGACACAGGTGCTCACGTAAGGCCATAGTGATACTGCGACTAGATGGCCCTAGTTCAAACTGTGAGCAGTGTGGCATCCTCCAGGGCCCGGTGACACTGCCAAGCTCCCATTTTCGCCTGCTGATGTGGGGCAGAGGGGGCCATGCCCCTCCTGGCGCCATGAAGAAGTGAGAAAGACGCCCCATCTGTGCATGGGGCGGTGGCAGAGGAAAGGAAATCCTGGGGACAGCCCTGCGAGCCTCTCTCCTCCCTACTTCCCCACCCCAGTGTTTCTCTACACTCACAGCAGCACCCTGGCTTGCTACCCTTTTCCTTGACACTGGCTGGAAGAGAAGGGAATAGGCATGATGTGTCTGCTAGAATTAGGTATGGCTATTGGTTAAGGATAACTCCAGCTAAAAACAGCACAGGATAGAAGGCTGTCTCACAGTTAGGAAACCTGAAACATAACATCCATGGCTGTGGTGCACTTCTGGGACCAGGGAACTAGGCCCAGTTGAGCCCAATGTTTTGTTTGCCATGTTGGGCTTCTCAAGGTTACTTCATAGTTCAAAATGGCTGCCAGAGCACCGGCCAGTAGTTCCCATTCTAGCCAGCACGGATAAAGGAAGAACAAGAAACTGTGTGCCCCTTCTCTTAGGAACATGGCCTGGAAGATACAGAGGCCAATTCCACTTTTATTCTATGTGGCATGGCTTGAGAAGCTGAAAAATAGAATCCGTGTTCTAGACAACCCATGGTGAAGTAAACATCCAGTCTTTCCTCACTAAGGAGGACAGGAGGAAGGAACATTAGGACTGTGGATTCTGGCCCTGAGAGCCTGGAGGAGTGGTATCGTGGAAAGATTAAAGGTGACTCAGTTTTGCCATTGCTTTGCATTCTTCTTGGAGGCAGGCCTGGTAGTGATAAAAAGGAGCTCAATGAACTTTGACCCTGGTGCCAAATCACGGGCTGGGAAAAGTCCCAGGCCAGGAGGAGGACAGGCCCCTGAACTCCAGCTGGAGTCTTAAGCCACAGTCCTCTGGTGACATTAGTGTGGCTGTGAGGCAGTTCCCGATGCTCAGTGCTGCTGTCCCTCCAGTGATGTGCTGGCAGTGGCCTTCCGTGTGGGGCTGGCCACCACAGACCGCATGTCCCAGCTTGTGGGCATGAGCCCCAGGGTGTGACCGCCCCGGCCTAGTCATCCTCCACATCACTTTGGCTCTTCGCGGCACCCTGCTTTGGACAACTGCACAAGCAACCATGTCAGAAGTGCCCGTAAGCTCGCTAAAAACAAGAGGGGCCCAGAGCCTTTGCGTGCCATAGACAAGGGGACCCAGGGTGAGGGACGGCAGAGACTCACACCCAGGGCTCCACGTGCAGCAGCCCTGCCTAGAGATGCAGCCTGCTCCCCGGGGAGGCACTGATGCCCTCTATGGCCCATGTGGGCCACTGTGGGAATCCAACAGTGACCGCCAGGCAGGCCACAGGTATGGGGCCCCTGTAGAGGCATGGGGGGGTCAAGGTGATGAGGATGTTGATTACCTCGCTGTGGTCATCACAGGATATACACAGGAACCCACCCTTCTTGCTGTTCCCAAAACATGTCCAAGAAGAGTGGGTGAACGATACAGGGTGTCTAAATTAAAAGATGTATTATAGTCAAAGACACAGGCCCTTGGATCCCCAGATCCTCTGCTTGCTTCTTTGGCACGCTTTCAGCAGCTCTGGAAGTCCTCTCTCCTGAGTGTCACTAATTGTGTTACAGTGGCTGCTGTGGTCATTTTGGGTTTGGGGAAGAGGCCGCAGGCCCACAGTGCAGGTCTGGTGAGTGACGTGCGTGAGGACCAACTTCATGTTCTTACAGGCCTCACTTCCTGTTGGGTGGCGCTTGACCATCACTATATTTTTTATCACATCCTGTAAAGACACCCAAGAAAGAGGACTCCAGAGTTGCTGCAGAAAGAGGCAGTAACAGTGGGATCAGCATGTCTGAAGCAAGGAGTAAGGGGGTACAGGGGGGGGCTAATGGTAATGTGTCTTGTACTATAATCAATTTTCTAATTTAAACACACACATTTTTTCATCCACTCTTGTATGTGCCAATCAAAATCTTTGTGAAAAGGCTACTCAGGCCAGAACTTGTTCTCTGTGGTCATCACCTGGGTGTGTTTCACTGATGAGGAGCTGGCTGGGCACCAGGGTGCAAGGTGGTGCCCCCACCCTGCGTGTCTCCTACATGAGGGCCAAGGCTGCTCCTGAGCCAGGTCATGACAGGCGGTGGGGTCACCCGGCTCACGGACAGCTGCCTGACAGTCTGGACCTTTCCTGGCCTCTAACTCGGTGGACATGCCCTATAATTACCCCATTTATACCCTGGATCTGCTTAACACACAGCTGCTACTGTTTGTGAACTTGGCTTGGGGTTGCAGCTGCAGGCTGGGAACCTGCTCCACCAGCCTGCCCAGCCAGGCCCCTGCGGCAGCTCACGGCTGGGTCACATGGACAAATGTGCACATTGTCAACAGGTGGTACAGACCCTGGATGCTGAGCCGCAGTGACCGTGGCCTGCCCAGTGCAGGCCGGAAGCTGCTTGGAGGAAGTGAACTGTTTTTCTTTCTCATTTGAGGAAACAGCAGGAAGCACTTGGTGGGCAGGTTCTGACACCCTTGGAGCAGAGAACCGGGTTGAAGGGCTGTTGGGTCCTCCTTCCCAGACCTTAGGCACTGGCTCCTTACTCAGACTCTGGACAATCTGCGCAAGCTGTTGTGAGGGTGACTTTGTCACTCTTGATGATGTAGGATCTGATGGCCCATGTGTTTTTAGGTCCTTTAGAGCCTATTTTAGCAGCTGGACTGAAATGTACATTGCTTGGAGGTGTAGGAGGCAGTCGGCATGGGGTGGTGGGCAGGAGCTAGGGGCAAGGAGCCGAGTTCAAATCCTGCTTCTACACTCACTGCCCTGTCACTGCTGCTCACCTGTGAGGTGGGAGGAGCCTGGACCTCAAAGCAGGTGTTGGGGACGGACCTGCCAAGGTGCCTTAATAGATGGCCCAAGCCCACTTCTTGGTCAGCCTGGCTGTCAGTACAGCCACCGCACCATCACGCTGGCTCATTGGAAAGCTGGCATGAAACAAACAAGTCTCCAGCAAAAAGAACCTGGTGACACAGCGTCTTACGTCACTGAGACCAATGAGGACAGGAAACAACAGGACAGGTGCACCCTGTCCTCCCCCTCCCTTGTCACTGGACCTGGAGAGGTGCAAGGGGTGGCTCGAGGGTCCCTTTGGTGACATAACAAACCATCTCTGCCTTCGAGCCTCCCAATAGCACTCACCAACTGCCTCACTGGTCCGTGTTTCCTGAGACCAACATGTGCCAAGGTGTCCATGGGCCTGGGCTCTGCAGGACACCCGTGTTCCCCACTCTAAGGCCACCCACTGCTCCAAGGGCGGCTCTTTCCACCCTCAGCCAGCACCTTCTCTGCCTTCTGCTTCCCGCTTCCAGGGTCACCCAGGATGAGCTCCATCTCCAGGTCACTGATGAGCCACCACAGTTCCATCTGCACCCTGAGCCTGTCCCACGGAACCCCACGCGCACGTGCAGTCGGGGGTCAGGGCATGGAGGTGTTCAGGGCCTCAGGGAGCAGCTTTCCCCGATGCCGCCCGAGTCTTTCTGGTCCCTTTCCTTCCAAAAGGGTGAAGGAGATTCTGAGCCATCTCCAAAATGCTTGGCACCTCCTGCATCTCAAAACTTGGACTGCAGTCAGTGAAGAGCCAATTAAAAAACAGTGGTTGGTGGTGGCATAGGTTATGAAGCTAACCCTGGAGTTCCACCAGCAACCATGAGTGGTTCCATGATGGGAAGTGACATGCGTACTGAGCGCTTTGGGCAGGGAGGTGCGGGGCCCGTGGGTGGCCAGGGCCCTAGAGGAATGGGGCCTGGAACTCCAGCAGGTTATGGTAGAGGGAGAGAAGAGTATGAAAGCCCAAACAAAAAGCCCCGGTTTTAGATGTGATACCCAGGCTTTCATTCCAGTTTGTTTTTGTCTTTTGTTTAGATAACACTTTTAAATTCTTGCATTTTAGTAAGAAAGCTATCTTTTTATGGATGTTAGAAGTTCACTGACCTAATTATTTGTAAATGGTCTGTTTGTGCAGGTAAAATTATGTAATGCAGTGTTTGAAATAGGAGAAAAGTTTCCCTTTTTATTTCCTTTTTTTTTTAACTGTATAATGTCCTCGAGTTAATGGCAGTGTACCTTGTGCTACTGAATTCCCAAAGTGTACCTTCTTTTTTTTTTTTTTTTACTGTGCTTCAAATAAATAGAAGAAATAGTTATGATACTGATCTTCAACTTTGCCATTCATGCTTCAATGCACATTAGGTTAGATATTCCACTTTGATAGCATGAGCGTGTTTAGGTCTTTCAATGGCATATGCCATTTCTGGGAAATGTGTCTGGAGGCTTAAGTATTGCTTTCTATAGATAACTGACTGTCCCTTTGTTTTGAAAAAAATATGTAATTGAAGTAGTTCATCATTTGTTTGGCATTATAGGAAGCAAAGCTGATGCTAAGTATTTTTTAAATGGTATATAAGCAAAGCTGAACTGTAAATCTTCATTCAGGAATATGTATTAAGATTGTGGAATTGGGTGTAAGATTGGTAGGGGGAGAAAGTGGGTTTACTTAAATCCATCCTTTATGGCACTATGATCTATCCTTTCCTTGAAAGTTTTTGAACAGTGGAAAGACCATTTTGTTGCATTTCTCCATTCTTGTTTTTAAAAGAACAAAAATCCCAAGCCCTATACATGGCTTGTATTGAACTTTTACATTTGAATTAAAGATTGTTAAACATAAAAAAAAAAAAAAAGAAACAGTGGTGCCTGCTGACCTGTGGTGCATGCTGTAACACACCCTCCTGTGGTTCTTCTGATAGGGCTGGATGGAACTGGCTGCTCTGGGAGCCAGGGATGTGGGATCCCTATCCAGAGGTCGCCCCTGCATGGCATCGCTTTCACACTGAGGCCCCACCTCTTCCCCATAGACAGGACTTCCCAAACCATCCTCCCTGGAGGCTTGGCTACATCTCCAGGGTCAGGAGGGCTTCCCAGCACACTGCAAGGTGTGACCTGGGACACCTCCTGGTGCTCTGCAGCCTCTGAAGTGACGTGATCAGACACAGTGAGCTATTTTGATTTTCTCCAAGGCCTGAGAAAGGCAGAGCCACCCTGGAGTCCCCTAACCTGGAGCTGAACCCCCACCCCAAGACCAGGCCTAAGGGCCAGCACTGGGATAGCAGCAGGCCCCCAAAACAGGGTGTTGGGGGGCCTGTTCTCCTCTCCCTGTCTGCTCAGGGCTCAGGGGCCAAGGGCAAACGTCATCTAAGCAGGGGTGTGTTGGGAGGGCCCCATCCGGGCTCCTTGGAGCAGAGGGCAAGGAGCCCTGGGATGGGGCTCTTCTCACGGCTGCCAACCCAGGCAGAGGTACGACCCAGAAATGCAAAGCTCCTGCCTCCCCGCACCCAGCTCCACACAGCTGGGATTCACAGCTTCTTTCCGTCACTTGTTGCCAGGCCACTGTCCCTGCCTCCACAGGATGGCTCTCAGCCTGGGGAGTGGGCTGGGAATTTATGAATCAACCTGGTGTGGCCAGAATTCCCTGCTTGGCCAAGCTTGCGTCAGGCTCTGAAACTCCTCCTGGGCTCATCTGTGCCCTTCCGAGGGACATCCGGGCTTGGCACCATGCCCTGATAAGTGTGCAGCCAGACCACGTATCTGATTACCCCATACCCGATCGAGTGCCTCCTCCTTCACTATCCCCAGGGGCATGGGGCTGCCTGCTGGGACAGTTTGTCCCTAACCCCTCACCCCATGTTCCCTCTCAGTCATCTTCGCTGCTGACGCCCTCTCCCTGGTGCATACCCCTGTAGCCTACACTGTGCTGGGGCTGAGCCCCGTCTCTCCCCGCTGCAAGGCTCCACTGTGGCTGCCCATGTCCCTGTCACTGGGGTCCGAAGCCATCTTCTGACTATGCTTTAACAAGCACTGCTGAAACACTGCCCCCAATAGCTGATGTCTCCTCTGCATTCCTGAGACCTCAGCCTCTGTAGTTCTGACCCAGCCTCCCCTGCCCTACTGTCCCCTCTTAGATCACACCTAGCCTCAAGGAGAACACATACATGTGACAATGCCCCTGCCTGCCTGCTAAGCCTGCCGTGGGGCTGGGCAACTGCCAGGGCTGGGCCTCTTCCTGGGTGAGCTCTGGCCCTCACACTTCACCCTTCACACACATGCACATGGTGACCCCACTCTAGTGCCCCTTCTCCCAAGCTTTAATCCCCCTCCCGGGCCCTCCTGTCCTCTCGGGCCCCAGCACAGCTGCGTAGTGCCCTGGCAGAACATGTCCCACAGGATAATCAGATGTCCTGAAGGTGGAAGGTTGGACGAGAAGAAGGACATGAGGATCCTACTGGGCAGAAAGTCTGTGAAGTGAGTTGCACTGCTGGAGAGGACTGGGTCAGGGTTAGGGTTAGGGTTATTGGGGTTAGGGTTGGATAGGGTTAGGGTTAGGGTTAGGGTTGGGGTTAGGGTTAGGGTTAGGGTTAGGATTAGGGTTGGGGTGGGTTTAGAGTTAGGGTTAGTGTTGTGTTAGGTTTATTGTTAGGGTTAGGGGTTAGGTGTTAGGGTTGGGGTTAGGATTACGGTTAGGTTTAGGGCTTTGTTTAGGGATTAGGCTTAGGGTTAGGGTTATGGTTAATGATGGGGTTGGGTTTGGGTTTGGGGTTGTGGTTAAGGCTAGTGTTAGTGTTAGGTTTAGTGTTGAAGTTAGGGTTAGGGTTAGGGTTATTGGTTAGGAAAAGTGTTTGGGCTTTGTTTAGGTTTGGGGTTGGGTTAGGGTTAGGGAGTACTTGGGGTGGGCACAGCAGACTCAGACCAGCCCCGTTGCAGAGGCCAGGATGTCAGAACTTTTGGTGCACATGGGACACTCTGGTGCTTGGGACTTTGCCGCCATCCTTCTAGTGGAAACCAGCCAATGTATCCCTTGAGGACTGTGTTTGTCACACCTAGCTGCTGCCTAGCCTAGACTGGAGCGGACTCTGCAAGATGCAACCATCTGTCAGGGTTGTACACCTCCCAGAAGGGGACCTGCCTCTGTGTCCACACTGTGCTCAGTTGCTGGCTAGGACCCTGCCTGTGGGACGAGGCAGGTGACTTGGCATGTGTGATCTGCGTGGGCAGCTGCAGTGGCCATGTGTGGCTCCATCTGTGACCACCACTTCATGCTTCAAACAGAACCATGATCCTCTGGGCCACGGTGGGGCCACATCCCTGCCTTGTCTTCTGGTACAGTCCTGGGGGTGCCTGTCCCCTGAAACCCCCTGAGCCTGATCCCACACTGCTGGTGTGTGGGTTCCTGAGGATCCCCCACCTCCAGCCTCTGCCTGCTTCCTTAGCCTGCCACAGGGCTGGGCAACTGCCAGGGCAGGGCCTCTTCCTGGGTGAGCTCTGGCCCTTACACTTCACCCTTTCTTTCCTTTTTGGGGTCTTCTGACTGTAGGAGGCTGAGTTACACCCTGAAACTCTCTGTGTCCTTTCCAGAGCGAAATGAACAAGTTGATGGAGTTCACTGGCTTACTTAACTTTGTAGACTATAAATATCGACTAGTCATTCAGATACCGAAATTTGATTTGTTGTGCCAGAGATTGAACCCAAGGCCTCTGAACTGAGCTACAGCCAAGTCCTTTTTTCTTTTGGCACCAGGAATTGAACTCAGGACTTATGCTTGCCAGGCAGGCACTCGTGCCACTGAGCTATATCCCCAGGCCCCAGTTCTTGTTTTATTTTGAGACAGGATTCTGCTAAGACACCAGATTGCCTAGGCTGGATGGGAACTTTTAATTCTCCTGCCTCAGCCTCCCAGATAGCTGGGATTAAAGGTGTGCATGTCTACCTGGCCCTAGCTTCAGAAATTTGAATGGAAGGAAGGAAAGAAGGAAAGATGCAGGGAAGGGAAGGGAGGGGAGGGAAGAAAAAGGGGAGGAAAATTGCTTAACATTTTTTAAGGCTGCCCTGAGACATCCGGTGGGCTTGAGGGCCTGTGGGGTCCTTCTGCCCATTGCTGTCAAAGCCGAAGGTCTGCCTCTCCCTGATCTAGGGCAGAACCCCAAGGAGCCGCTGAGTAGGGCAGGCTCAGCTTTTTCCTGGCTGTCCTCACAGCGGCGCAGAACCGTGGTCTCCTGGAGCCAGAGCTCCTCCCGCACCATCTCCAGGTGATGTTTATTCAAGGCCACGCTTCCTCCTCCCAGGCTCATTTCTGCAGGCCCTTCCAGGGTTGTTAAGGAACATCTAAGAGGCGGGAGGCCCTGAGCTTTGATCCCGCTGCTTAATTGCCTTTACTAATCACACAGAGATCAAGAGGACGGAAAATAGCCCGCAGGGGTCGGGGGTGAGCAGTCCCAGGCCCCTCCATGCTGCTTTTGGAGGAGGCGGGGCTGTGATAGACTCCCAGCCGGCCTCAGACCTGAGCTCATCGCTCTAATTAAATAAACCAACCTTCACCCCAGAGCTGTGGTCAGTGCCACAGTCCCAGGGTATTGACACGGCAGGACGCTGTTCCAGCAGGGCTGCGGGCTGCCTTCCTGGGGGCTCTGCTCCAACCCCGGAGCCGCCTGTCCTCGCCTTCCCCTCCCCTCCTCTCCTTTCCTCTCCCTCTGGCTCTCTTTCTGCCCCCACTCTGGCTCTCTCTGGTCCACTCCTTGCTGTTTTTTCTTGAGGAAGAGCGGCTGCGCAGGCCCGTGTGGCCGCTGTGGTGGCTGCACTTCACTTGCCAGTCCCTCTCCTCATTTCAGAGCACCCCGTTACCCACTTCTGTCCTCAAACCCCTGCCTCAGCCCCCACCCCAGGCTGCAGGGCCAACTCCACAGCTCAGAAATGACTTCTTGAACCCTCTGCCCTGGCAGTGCCAGTCTATGGCCTGCTGTTTGGTACTGGGAGCTGCCTTTCCGAACACCCGGGGCTTTCTCGCACCCCTTGTGTCCTCTCTCCAAATGGATGAGTGGATTGCGGATTCCGTCAGGTCCGAGCCACTTGCCTTGCAGGCCCTTGCCCGAGCTCAGCAGTGAGGTGAGGTCAGCACCCAGCTCCCGACTGGGCAGCTCCAGCAGCGCCCAGCAGTGTCCCAGTGAGGCTTCTGCTGCAGGCAAGGTGCCTGGCGTCCAGCCAGGCAGTGAATCCTGGAGCCTGGCCAGGAAACAGCATGCCAGCCTGGCCCCTTCTCCACACCTGGGAAGGCACTGTCTCCCAGAGCCTGGGTGCATCCTTGCCTCCCCTCAGATGTCCAGGCTGGCCCTTGTCCTCTCCTGCCCACGAGAGCGTCCTGCCCCGGGGAAGCTGGTGAAGCTGTGCTGACTGCCCAGAGGAACAGCACCTGCCCTGCTGGGCCCTCACAGAGCCCTCTCCAGCACCATGTGTGGTGCAGGTCTTGTGGTTGCTCTGTTCCCAAGCCGTGCTTTGCCAAGCCTGGCTGCCCTCTGTGAGCATTCAAGGTCCCGGCGGGCCCTGGTGCCATCTCCAGGAGAGCTGCAGTGCATGAGGGCTGCATCCAGGCCCTGGGGGTGGCCACACCCATCCTGGAGCCTGTGAGGGAGACCCAAGCACCCTTCCCAATTCCAAAACCCTAACTCCTGTTTCCTACCATCTCTCCTTTGGTTTGCTCTTTATTCATAGTTTGCCTCTCATATAAATGACCCTTGGGGTGTTTAGCCTTCGTGGTCTGATTTATTTCACCTGTCATTAAAGTGCACCCATTTTCCTACCAGTGCCTCAAATGTATCCTTCTTTATGGCTGAGTAGTATTCTGCTGTGTATGAGTGATATTTTTCAGTCCATCTGCTGATGGGCACATAGGGCCTGGTCTTATATCTGGATCACTTGTAAAACAAAGGCTTCTAGTTCAGCTAATGTTGACCTATGACTATATAGGTGTTTAAGTGTTTTCAATGGATTTTCCAAAAATCTTCAGATTCCATAGTTGAAGTCAACAAACATTGACAAAGTGTGCACTGGGTGACTGGAATTGTGATTGGTATCTAGGACACAGAGGTGAGTAAGACAGTGACTGGTCTCCAGTATACTTGCTGTCTGGCAGGCCCCGGGACAGACTGGTCAGTAACATGTGCCAAAACAAAGCCTGTGGAAACCACCAAAGAGCTGCATCTCGTGTACAGTGGACCAAGCCACATCCAGACTCACACCCAGCCTGCAAACCACAGCAGAGCAAGAGCGGGGACCGTGGACACAGAACCCTGCCTGACACCCCGCACTCACAGGCAGGAAACCACAAACAGATCTTGATCTTGATGTCAAGTTTGTTTCCACAGAGGCACAGGGCAACTCTGAACCCTCTGTGTGCTCTCCCTTGAGCAGGTGCGAGCGCTTCCCTCTGGAGGAGGCAGGTCCCGGAGTGGATCCCTCTCCTCACAACGTCCCGCCCTCACCCAGCCCTGTGGGTCCCTTGGGGTAGGAGTCGGCGCTGAATCCTCCGCATGTCGGAGTCAGATCTGAAGCTTGGAATGTTGGGGATGTTGCAAGGTCTAATCACAAGTGTAGTGAATGTTCAAATTTATGTTTTTATTACAGTAAAGGACACATGCCTGAGAATCCCCCACAAACCTCCGTTCACTTTCAACACACTGATCCCATTGCTCTTGTCACTTCCTGACGCAACTCTGCAGTCCTCCTTCCTGAGGGTCTTTCTGTGGCTGCCTTGAGGTCCTGAATGGACTCTGTTTACAGCAATTTCTGTCAAATAAAAGCATGATGCTGTGCCCTCGTCCACCTCACTCATGGGCTCTGACACAGCAGGCTGCTGGCTCCTCCCCACAGCTGAAATGACCTTGAAAGGGAAATGTTCTGAGTCGCTGAGACACTGAGGCAGCTGTGACAGAGCAACTCCTTCCTCCTCCCTGCCCCTCTGCTCGCCCTTCTCTGTTGGCAGCTTCCTCCTCCTCAGAAGGAGCCAGCCCAGCTCCCAGAACTGGTCTGGTGGCTATGCCCACAGAGGTGGCCGGCCTCACCTGTGGTCCGGCAGGGATGTGGGTGTCCTGGGGAAAGCTTGGCTCTCCCCCAAGACGAGGCTCCTCCTTCCCAGTAAGGTCACTGGCCCCCTGAGTCCTTTTTCTGTGAGGTCATGTTCACAGCACATAAGGCTCAGGTTCCTCATGGGGAGTCTGTGTATCACACATCTCAATCCCCCTCCATCCCCTTCTCTTCCCTGGACCTCAGTTCCCTTCTCATTTGCAAAAGATCTCTCTCCCTGTCTCCTGTTACCTTTCTTTCACTGTGCTGTTTATTTATACTGTGGGTTTCTCCTATAAGAGAAACCATGCGATATTAAGCTTGTGTCTGTTTATTTCACTAAACATTATGGTCTCAAGGTATGCCCATCTTCCTACAAATGACTCAGATTTATCCTTCTTTATGGCGGTGTAGTCGTCCATTGTGTACAAATACAACATTTTCTTTATCCATCCATTTGTTGATGAACACAGGCTGCTCCCAGGATGTAACTATTGTGAATCATGCTGCTACACACACGGGTATGAACGGATCCCTGTAATAGGCTGTCTTTAACTCTTCTGGGGAGAAATCTAGAAGAAGAATAGCTGGGTCCCATGGAATGTCTAGCTCTAATGTTTGGTGAATCTCCGTACCGATGAGTGTTTGTACTAGTTTACATTCCCACTAACATGGAAAAAATGTTCCTCCCCCTGTCCCTGCAGCCATCCAGCATTTGTTATTTGATTTCTTGACCGCACCCTTTCCTTCTGGAGTGAGATGGAACAACGTCAGTGTTGTTTTAATTTGCATTTCTCTAACAGCCAGCAGTGTTGAGCATTTCTTTATGCATGCACTGGCCCTGTAAATTCCACCCTGCACACCAGTGGGGTCACCGGAGAGGGGCTAGCTCAGTGGCAGGAGCAGCAGGAGGGCTGGGGGGGCAGTGGTCAGGGATGCAGGCTGCCCAGAGTAGAGCCGGGGAGGGTAGCGAGGTCCTGGCTTGGCACAGTGGGCACCAAGAGACCCTGTGCATGGCAACCGCGCAGCCTGGTGAGCCGCAGAGCTATGAAGAAAGTGCAGACGCGACTGCAGGCTAAGCCTGGGCAGCCGTCCTGCCGGCGCCACTCTGGGAGGGTGATGGTCGTCCAGGGTGGCCCAGGCACAGCAGCCCAGTCCCTGGCGGCCCAGACACACCTCCCTCACATGCTCGCCCCGTGTCTCTCTGCCTGGCGCCTGGAGCCCAGCTGCTGCTACCACTGGGCTCTGGCTCCTG
This sequence comes from Dinomys branickii, assembly GCA_004027595.1. Classification (NCBI taxonomy): domain Eukaryota; kingdom Metazoa; phylum Chordata; class Mammalia; order Rodentia; family Dinomyidae; genus Dinomys; species Dinomys branickii. The sequence continues at coordinate 28,917 of PVLD010003007.1, forward strand.
TCCCCTGGGCAGTGCCCTGCAGACCAGCTCTGAGAGGCCTGGGCAGACTGAAGGTGTTGGAGAAAGGCCACCTGCCCTTGTGGGATACCAAAGTCGTGTGGCCTCAGGTGGTAACTCGACGAAGGTGCTTCAGTTAATTTTCCACCTGCTCATGGAAAATTAGCTCTAACAGATGCTCACTGCAGACACTTCGGAGACCACAGGGAAGGGCAGAGAAGGAAATAAAATGATGTCTACCCCTTCCGATCGTTTCCTTCTGGAGTGGGGATGCCCGCTGGGAAACGAGGCAGTGCTGTGTGTGATTCTGTCATTCGCTTTGTAAACTTTATGTGTCAAATATCGTTCAGTTACTTTAAACGGCCACGGTAGATGGTATATTTCAGCCCACATCAGGGCGTGTGAGGATTTATTTAACCTTTAGCTGTGGACTTTGCCTTATCGTGATTTGCAGTGTGACCAACAGGCAGGGCGCTGGGGCCTGGGTTTCAGGGCGCTCGGAGCTGTCCTGCCAAGTGCCGTGAGATGCCCCGGGCAGCAGGGCTTTCAGCGTGATCTCAGGCCTGAGGGAGCCCCAGGTGGAAAGGTTAGAATAGGGCAAAGGTGTGAAGACTACAGCTTGTCTTTAATACAGCAGCTATTGTAGAGAGAGCTATTTGCTGGTTGGTTAATTGAAAAAGCTGTGAGCCCTGAGGGAGACTGTAGAAGATACTTAAATATCCTGTTTACATTGCAAGCCTAATACAAAAATCAGTCTCCCTCTCCCATCCCCTCCCGTTTCCTTCCTTCCCTCCCTCCTTCCTTCCTCCTTTCCTTCCCTCCTTCCTTCCTTCTTCCTTCTTCCTTTCCTCCTTGTCTGCCCTCACCGCTGACTGGGGCTCCTGTCCCTTGGTGTAAACTGCACCTGTGATTGGTCTGGGCCTGGGTTCCCTGAAGCCTTGAAGCAGGATGGCAGTTTGGAGAGGGTGGGGTGCCCAGTGAACCCCTAGTGGGAGACAGGGCTGTTCACCTGGGAGTGTTCCCCATCGTGAACCACAGGGTGGTCACAGGATCAGAATTTAAGCTGTGCAATTAAAAAATAAGCAAACTTTTGGGGCATTTTATGCCTCAATAAGAAATTTTTAAAGACCAAGTGCTTTGCGAGCTGATGCCAGCCGTGGGGTGCAAGACTTCCTGCTCTGCCTGCCTTTTCTCCAAGCATAGCAGTGTTTCCCAAGCACAAAGGTGTCCGACTTGGTTTCCACAGAAGCAAAGACTCGCTCTACTATGGCGCTGTTTCACCCAGCAAGTCTTGTTTCCTTCCCTGGCTGCAGAGTTCTATTTAGGAACCAGTGTGCCCCCCTCTCCGGGCCCTGCCAGGTGCCTCCCCAAGCTCCACAGAGAAGCGGTGATGCCCTAGAATGCTGCGGCCTGGAGTCTCAACTCAGACCCAGAGCCCTTAGGAAATCTTTGACTAGCAAACAGTCGCCCCTCGACTTTTACCTGCATGAGTCATACTATTTCAAGTTCATTCACTTATTTAGAAAAACAGTGCTGGTAGAGGCCCAGTTTGCCAGAAATTCCCTATTCACACTGCCCCCAGTCTTTATATCCAGGTGAAGAACCAGGGTTAAACTATGAAGTGGCCTGTCTGAGTCACGCTCTCCCTCAGTTTATCCACCTGTTAAATGGGCATACGAGTATTCCCCTCTTACAAATAATGGTGGTAAGTGTTGCTCATAAAATAGGAGACGCTAATTAGCCTCACTTGATCAGTGCTTGCCACATTAATGTGTTGAAATGTCACATTGAACCCTATTAAATGTGCAATTAGCACAAGTTACTCAAACAAAGAAAAACAAACCAGACCTCACCCAGGCCTGCACCTGGGAGGTTGTCATGCTGCAAGTGCCCTGGGGGAGGATGCAGTCACCTCCCTGGGCTGGCCAGGCCGGTCTGTAGACTAAGACACGGTCAGCCCCAAGGCTGTGGGGAGCCTGTCCTGGCAGGTGGCCATCCTGCTGGGTCCTCTCCAGGCACCCCGCTGTCAGCCACACAGAGCCTCCCCGCTGAGAGCTCTTGCTTTCGCTTTTGCTATGTTCCTTGGAGCCCCTGGTGTGGCAGACAGAAGCATGGTGAGCCAGTTGTGGTGACTTCCAGGGTCCCGCCACGGTGTCAGAAGCCCCGACAGACAACCTTGGTGACTCACTAGGGTGGGCGCCATCCCCTGGGGGACACAACATAGTGGAAACTTAGGGACCAAGAAGGAAAAGAACGAGGAAGAGAGGGAGGCGCCCAGGGAGCAGGGGTCTGTCTGTCTGTCTGTCTCTCCCTTTGCTGTCTTTCCCTCCACTCTGTCTCTGTTCTTTCTGAGCCGTCTCTTCTCCCTTCGTCTTTGGGTCTCTGCAGGTGGCAGGCGTGTATAAGGACTAAGCCTAGGGGAGGCCAGTCAGCTTCCCAGACACAGCCCCTCGCCGTCAGTCTCGTCTGTGGTTTGTTGACTGAGTACCCACTGCCCCGAGCTCCCCACAACCTTGGACTCTGGGCTACTGCTGTTCATGAGAAAACTTTTGCTTGTGCTTGGCAAAGTGAGAAAAAAGAATAGACTAAAGTGATTTTATTGTTTCACTCTTTTTCAGTCCTAGAAACTGAAACCTGTGATCCTCTTGCCTCAGACCCCTAGAGTGTGCTGAGATTACAGATATGCGCCGCCACCCTAGCTTCATATGCACTTTAAATGAAAACAAATTTTTATTCTGTAGCTGTCCTGGCTCTTGGTATGGAAGAAGCTGTCTCAGTGTCAAGAAGGGCGTGCACCCCCAAGGCGTGTGGCACCCCGTCCAGCGCTGGGGACTCAATCTAGGCTGTTGCCTCTTCTCAGAAGCCTGCTGCATTGTATGCAAGCTGTTGGGGAACTGAGACCCTCCAGAATAGCTGACATCAGCACCAAAGACACCCGATGAAACCTCTTGAAGACGTGCCCTTCCCTAGTGCAGGCCGCCGTCACCCTCACCTGCGCCTGTCAGCAGGTGCAGTGTGAGGGCAAGGTCCTTTCGTGGCTACTGGGCCGTGAGTCATGGGGCAGCCTGAGGCTCACCAAGGATGGCGTCGAATCAGTCCAGGAAGGTGGCCCAATCGAGAGTTAATACCAGGAGCAGGTGACAGGGGTGACAGAGAGGTGGCACAGCAAGGCCAGGCGTCATATCTGTCCCAGGAGAGGCCTTTGGAGAGCGCAGAACCCACTGCAGGAGCAGAGCCCAGGTGGGGCTGCCCGAGGAGCAGGGGCCTCCACTTTGGAAGCCCAAGGGAACCCGACTGGTGCACCTAGCTGGGCGGCAAAGGTTGAAGCCTTTTTAAAGATGTCATTTTTCAGAAGAAAGTAATTAAGGCAGCGGGAAGGAGAATGCGGCCTCGAAGTCACCTTCTGATGCTGGCCTCCCATCAGTGTCGGGGGCCTTGCCCTCAGGTTCAGGCAGAGCCTGTGGGGTCCCCGTGGCCCTGGGACTGAGGAACTGGGGAGTCCTTGTTTCTGAGTTCGATCTTTGGCTTGGGGTGGCCAGCAGTCCCAGGGGCTGGAATTTTAGCCTTTTTAGGTGCAAGGTGGTTCCTGTTTCTTCAGAGCCCTGGGGAGGCCTGGTGACAGCTGTCATTACAGGACCTGCAGTGGTGCTTTTTCCAGGAAGGGTGCTGTGGCCTGTGGGAAGCAGCACACTGGCACACGTGTGACCGCGCCACGTGCCTGTCCTCATAGGAGCCCAGGGTTTGCGGAATGCCTAGATGTTTCCTCCAGGGAGGGTCAGGACGGGGTCTCCGGGATGTTGGTGGGATACCTGCCACACCAAAATTTGTGTCCCTGCCCAGGTCTGTCCCTGAAGCAGGGAGCTCACTCTGACCATGGGGCTGCAGTGACGGCAGCTGGGCAGGGACCCCTCTTCTGGGTCCGTTGCCCCTTGGGTTCCAGGCTGGCTCTGCAGATGCTCTCCCTGGGTCTACCCTGTTGTGATGACTCAGACAGGAAGAAGGCTGGCTTCTGGTGGCCCTGTTCCACCAGGGGCCCCACCAGTCGAATGGTGCTGCACAAGCCCCTCACCCACCTCCTCCAGCCAAGCCAGTGTGATCTTAACCAGTGTGACCCCTCCAGTGGTGCCTGTCATAGGCAGAAGTGTGCCCCCTATTCCTGTGTGGGGGCCATAGTATCAAGGTCCCATTCTGCAGCTGGGCTGTGTGAGGACCGGGAGAGCATCATGGCTCTGCGTGAGCCCTGCCAGGACACCTGCACCCAGCGTCAGGCTTCTCAGGTGAGGGGCAGAGACCACAAGGTGGGACAGAGCCAAGGACTCACAGTGGCACCCGAGTGCAGCTTCTTCGGGCGGGCAGGTCTTTAAGGGGTGGCCTAACCCCATCTGGACTTGCAAGAAGAGACAGGCAGGACATACAAGGGGAGGCTGGCTGAGGACACAGGGGAAGTCATCGCCCAGGAGCCCAGGAGAGAGGGGCCCCGGGAGGAACCCAGTGGCCAGCTTTGGTCCTGGACATCCAGCCTCCGCAATCGGAGGGAGTGAGTGCTGGTGGGCTGAGCTGGAGAAGATGAGTACACAGACACACATGCACATGCACCACGCATGCTCATGTGTACACACAGTCAGCAGGGCATGCTCACATGCTCACACACATGCACACTCCCACCCACACGTGCTTGTTCACACGGTCACACTTGCACACTCACGGGTGCAGACATATATACACACGTGCACTCACACAAGATGCATGTTTACTCACACATGTGCAGTGCACGCACACACGCACACACACTCAGGAACAGAGACTGGGAACCGCTGGGCGAGAACGGCTGCTGCGTGAGTGAGTTGGCTCAGGTGGCTGCAGTGTCCACGGGGTGAGGGTCTGGACTCCCGCTCAGGTCTCCAACCTACGACTTCAATGCAAGTGGCTGAGAGCGAGGGTCCCCACTGCCTGTCCTGCATCTGCGATGCCAGCCTTGTGGTGTCAGAAGAGGCCCTGGTGCATCAATATTTGCAAAGGGCTTGAGCTGTTCCTGGAAAACAGAGTGTGGTGGTTGTGGGTCTGCCCCTGGCTGGAGCAGCCTGGGGTCACAGCTTCCTGGAGGGTGCAAGCCGTGATCCCACCATGCTGTCAGGCCGATAGAGCAGCCTGCCACTCTCCTGGATGCCACAGCAGACTCCAAGAGGTGCACCTTGTGCGTTGTGTGGCTCTGCATCTCCCCCTCTAGGAATCAGTTAGAAATTTATTAGAAACTAACATTGAGAACGTTTAGAACTATTTATTAATTCACTTGAAAATAGCAAGAACAAACTGTACAGAGGTAGCAAATATTTTGTGACACTTAAATTTTCCAAAACAAAAATAAACGTCACTGAGAAAAGTGGTATTGTTTGCTTTTTTTTTTTCTGAAGTTGTCTTGGTTACTTTTTTCCCGATGCTGAGACAAAATACCCAACGCCCAAAATGAAGGAAGGAAAGGTTTATTTAGCTTACGGTTCATGGAGGTTTCATTCCATATTTGGCTGGCTCAGAGGCAGAGTGGCACATGGTAGAGGGCAAACGTTCATGGTGGCAGAACACAGCAAAAACCACAAGAGCGAAAGGGAGGAATGGCAGCAAGCAGCCTCCTTCCTTCCCTTACATTGTAAGCAGGCTACCCCCACCCAGGGGGCCTATTAGCTCTCATAATCTCCATGCCCTCCCCTGGCTTCCTGCTGAGTCATTCAGCCAAACCTCTAGACTCCCCAAGTTGACACAATGTATCAACCATGACACTCTATCCTTTGTCAACTTGGCAACCAGACACATTTCTTTAAACCAGTTTCTAGATACAAAGACATTATAGTAGAATCATAACATTTTGCCCCCTAAAGACTCATGCACTCCCTTTATGCAAAAGGCATTTAGTCCATCTGCAAGAGTTGCAGAAGTCCACAGTTTCAGCATTGCTGAAAAGTCCAAGGCCCAAGTCTCCTCCGAGATGTAAGGCAAACTCTTTAGTTACAAGCCCCCTCCCATGAAAAGTTAAAACACTTCCAACATTCAGTGGCACAAAATAAACATCACCAATCCAAAAGGCACCAACAGGGGAATATAAAACATTAGGACCACAGCAAGTACAAAATCCAGCATGGCTAACATTATGTCCTGTAATTCCACATGCAGCATCTGAAGCAACTTGTGGCACATTATGTGCTCCAAAAGGCTTGCATGAGTCCACCTCTATGGCACTTCTGGTGGTTACAGCTCCCACAGCGTCTCTCTTAGGCTTGATTTGTTCCCTCCTTGCAGCTGTCCTCAGATGATCCACGCTCCTGTCTTTTCTAAACTTCTGAGGTCCCCAGGGCACCTTTTGCTTCACACTCACAGCTTCACATATTGCCCTCTCAGGGGCACACTGCCTGGCCTCCCAGGCCTTCTGAAATCTGGGTGGAACCCTCTTTAACCTCAGAACTCTTGCATTCTCCATGCACCTAAAGCCAGGGCCACGTGGATGATGCCAAAGTCTGCTGCCACCTGGAGTAGTAGCCAAACTTGCCTCTCTTGGCCATAGGGGTCGAGTGCCTGGATCGCTGGGCACTCTGAATTCAATGCTGCCACCATTTTGGAACATGGCACTCTGTGGCTTCCTTCTCAAGGCAAGGTCTCTCACCTTTATAGTTTTGAGGCTGCAAAGGGTGGAGACTTGCTGCTTCTTGTAATACCCTTGTGCCATCTTTTCCATTCTCTTGTTCCTTCTCAACAATAGAGATCTCCTCAGCCTTATTTTTGCAGTTCACAGCTTTACTGGAGCTTCTTCTCTGGCCAAACTCACAACATTTTAAATCATCCTGCTGGGCTCTTTGCTCTTGACTGTCAATATAAATCTGGCTAAAAGCCCCCAACAATAGCCATGCCACTTTCCCAACACTCGACTGCCTTGAAATTTCTTTTGCTAGATTAATCAGTTTGCTTTCCCTCTTAATCTCAGTCTTAGGCAAAGTCTCTGGACACAAGCAAAATGCAGACAAACTTTCTGCCAAAACATAACATACATCATCTGGAGTCCAACAACCAATGCAGTCCTTTCCAACAGAAACCTCCCAAACCTGGTCTTTACTGGCAAGATTTCTATCAGCCTTCTGGTCTTCTGAGCTCTGACCAGAATCTCCCAGACAGAACAGCCAAATGTGTTCTAATGCATCTCTTTCAGGCAACATCTCCGAAACTTTCCAAACTCTTCCCACAAGACATTTCCAAAGGCTCTTGAACCACATGGTCAGGTATAGTAACAGCAATGACCCCACTCTGTTGGTACCAAATTCTGTCTTGGTTACTTTTTTCTTGTTGCTGAGACAAAATACTCAATGCCAAAAATGAAGGAGGGGAAGGTTTATTTAGCTTACAGTTTGTGGAGGTTTCACTCCATACTTGGCTGGCTCAGAGGCAGAGTGGCACATGGCAGAGGGCAAACGTTCATGGCTGCAGACAGCAAAAACTGTAAGAGCAAAAGGGAGGAAGGGCAGCAAGCAGCCTCTTTCCTTCCCTTACATTGTAAACAGACTACCCCCACCCAGGGGGCATGTAGCTCTCACACAATCTCCATGCCCTACTTTTCCACAGGCTCAGGATGTATACAAAGTAAGCACCCTGGCTTCCTGCTGAGTCACTCAGCCAAACCTCTAGACTCCCCAAGTTGACACAATGTATCAACCATGACATGAGCTGCATCTCCAGGCCTTTTTATTTTTTTAGTTTGAGACAAAATCTAAGTTGCCCATGCTGGGCTTGAATTTTCGATCCTCCTGCCTCAGCTTCCCAGAAAGCTGGAATTAACAGCTGTTGTTCATTTTGCAAATCTCCTTCCTGTCACACTCAGTGGGTGTCTGCCTCCTTGGCACTCATCCACCCCTTTGCTCTGGGTCACTTGGGAGAAGAGAAAGAGGTTTTGTGACAATTATGTGATTGGGACAGGGAGGGCCCTTTGGGTTCCCAGAGAGGGCTGAGGAGCGTTGGTATCTGGTGACCTCACTTAGCACCTCAGTGAGGAGTTTGGAAGGTCTCAGCAGAGCGCTGGGTTTGGAGGAGCAGGGCAGCATGTGGAGGGGGCCCTCCACCCACCAGCCAGATCCTCACCATCAGGCTCCTCCTAAGGCTTCTGGGTAGATGGAGGGCAGCTGAGTACAGTCACTCCAGGGTGAACTGATCTGCACAGCCCATGAGGGGACAGAGAGGGGCTCCTGGGGATCTCAGACAGAGGGGCTGGGGGCTGGGCCAGGGGTCCTGGGGTGAAATATGTCCCGCCCACCATGTTGCTCCACCAGGCTGTGGCGTAGAGCCTGAGGTACCAGGCCACATGGGGCAGGGGGGCTGGCAGCACCATGGGAGAGGGTGCGTATGAGTGGTGCTGGCCTGGGCACCTTGCTGTACACCTGCCTCCTCTGCACATCTGGGTTGCACACCTGCCGCACACACTTAGGTCACCCCAAGAGGCCTGGAAGTTTTTGCAGAAGCATGGCCTGAGGTTTGCCTCAGCAGGAGGCACAGCCAAGCCCTCTGCCCTCAGAATGGGTGGGCTGGATCCTCCCCGCCCACTGGAGGCACAGCAGGGCCAGTGTAGCCTGCTGGGGGCCGGGGGCTCTCTGCTCCGCCGACACCCTCTTGCTCTCTCCTCTCCCAGGACCCCTGCCTCTGCCCTCACTGGGTGCCACTGAGATCCTGGTTGTATCACCTCCTGAGTGCCTCCTGCCAGCTTGGAGCTGCCCAGGCCAGCCTCTGTTTCCTCCCAGCGCCTCCCATGGCCCACACATGCTCCACTTAGGCGGGGCCCTGGGTACTGACCTGCTGCGCTGAAGGCTGTGGGCCATGGTACAAGCGGCCTGCCTGTGCCAGACTCCAGCTGCTCCCACCTTTTCAGCCACCTGAGGCCCCAAAGTGCAGGCTCACACCTGGCAGCCTCCTCTGTAGGGCCAGGATATTGAGGCCAAGGGCTTTGGACTGTGAGCTGTTGCTTGGTGTTTTGGGTTCTCCAAGGGGTAGAACCATCAGGATCTTTAGGAGATACCTAAAGAGATATGATTGAAAAACACAGCGTTTACATTTTTAAAATGTATTACTGTAAAAGACACATTGCCGGGAACCCCCTCCGCATCCTCCGCTCACTTTGGACACACCTATCCCATCATTCTGGCCAGTTTCTGAAACAGTCCTGCAAATCCTCTTTCCTGAGTGCCTTTAGTTGCATCGTCATGGCTGCCTTGAATGTCCTGAACTGATTCAGAAGTTTCCCTTTTGTGGTCACTGTGACTTTGGGGAAGATCCAGATGTCACACGGGGCAAGACCTGGTGACCAAGGTGGGTGCGGACGCGCTGCAATGTTTTCACAAACTGCCTTTCCATTGGGTGGCGCTCAGAAGCAGTCACTGTATTTTTTATCATACCCATTAAAGACACTGATGCTCAAGTGGCTCTGGGTCCCACCATACACACCCCATCCCCGCAGCAGCCAAGGAGGCATGGCCTGGACCTCCCTGCTCCTCAGCTGGGCCCTCCTGCAGGGACCTCACCTCTTTGGTCCCAGTATTAAGGCCATCTGATGAACATCTCAACTTTCTCCCAAAATTTGCTTCTAAGCAATAAAGGACATAAAAGACTGGTGCGCAGTCTTCTGGAGTTTTATACCCACACCAGCTGTGATGTCACCGGGGATAGGAGACCTTTAGTGCCATTACAGCTGGACAAGAACACAGTCATACATGTGACCTGTCACTAGCCAAGATGTCACCGAACAGTGCACGACCTTATATATGATATATATTTCTGGTAAGATCCATGCAAGCCCTTGCAGTCCACCCAAATGGAAAGCAATGTTCACTTTCCAGGCTTTTCCTTTTTTAAACCTCAGGTACTCAGACTGCTGTGCTTCCAAATGTCTGATGACGGAGCCTCCCAATGTTAGCAGAGAAGGGCCCCACAATGCCCAGGGATGGCAAGGCCCAGAGGAGGAACAGTGCTCTGCAGACCTCTCCCTCCCTCTACCCGACCCCACTCTCTCCCAGGTGACCCAAGGTCAGAAGTGAGAAACTGAGCAGACATGACAGTCAGCTGGAGGGACCATTGGCTTTACTGACTTAGAGGTAAATATTGACAGAACCTCAACTGCTAATCAATATCTTCCTTGAGGGACAGAACAGCCAGACTCTGGCACTGGGACATGTGCCCCACAGCCTCCAGACTCCCACGTCTCTCAGGCACCTGGCCATTCCAGCTCACTTCCCCCGGAAGGCGCCTGGTGGAGAGCTACAATGGGCATGCAGGTGTCCATTCATCTGTCCTGGTTTGTGACAGTGGCTTCGTGTGTGCAGAGCCTCCGCACACAGAGCTGGCCTGGGCTCACCCTGGGAGGTCAGGCCTCTGGTCGGCATGGCAGCCTCTCTGTGGAGCAGACCTGCCATGCACTAAGGTAGGACCCACTGCTCACACAGAGGTTAGACAGAGGAGCCACGGCAGGCACAGAGGCTTAAGGAAAGATGACCAGGGAAAGGAAACCACAGAAGTGGGCAATTCTACCCACTAAGTCTCTTGCTCCTGTACACTGGGTAAAGAAGGACATTGTTCAGCCTCAACAGTGGCCGCACCTGCCCCAGCAGCCCCCGGGCTGTCTGTGGACCCTGTTCTGTCCAGCCCTCATCTGATGGGTGAAGAGAGAGCATAGGGACCTGTCTTTCTGGTGTCCCTGTCGCTCATGGCCTGCACCAGTTCCTGGGAGTGGTGAATCCCATCTGACCAGGCACAAACCAGCTGGAGACAAGGACTCCGTGGCCACTGCTGCCCACTGCTCACTCTGCCCAAGAATGCATGTGCCTTAGAGAGTTGGCAGTTCTGACTTTGCCCATGAGGGCCAGACTCTTCTTGTGGGATGGGGGTGCTGATTTGCAGGGCTCAGTAGCTTTATGGGTAAAGGGTTTTTTAGGAGGTCCTCAACCTGTAAGCGTCTTGTGCTAAAACCTGCCAGGGCCGAGGCTGCCTGGTCACTGTGTGACCCCAGGGTGAGATGGGGTCTCCTCTGTGCTCAGAAAGGCAGACCATCCTCGTGTGTTCTGGGGAGACTGTGGCTGAAGTGGCATCTCGGTACTGCTGTGACAGAAACATGTGCCCCAAATCCACACATTGGCAACGGTGCCAACGCAGCAGCAGAGGATGGGACACTTGGGCAGTGACCCTGTCACCAGGCTGTGCCCTTGTCTCCGGGTCGGGGCTGTTATCCCAGGAGTGGGTTCCATGCCGGAGGTGGGTTTGGGTCCATCTCTGCCTGCATTCCCACAGGTTACTTCGCAGCAAGGAGGCCCTTCCAGATGCGGCACCTGGACTTTGAACCCCTGCTTCCAGAACTGTGTGCCATGGAAATTCTTGTTCATTATGGGTCCCCCAGTCTGTAGTCAAAACAGAAGCAGGCAGGGGCTGGACAGGACTGAGGTGCTCTCTCTGCTGGCGCGGGAAGTGGCGCTGACCGTTCACCCCGCACACAACCCTCCTTGCACCTGTCCTCAGCAAGAGGTGCTGTCCTGCCCGAAGTCGCAACCTGCTGAGGGGCAGCCTGTTCAACAGGCCCCAGACTGTAGGGTGGCAGGCTGGGCCCTCTGCCTCTGGGGGGCCCTACTGCCCAGTGTCCGACTGCACCCAGCTCTGCTCCGCTCTGCCTGCCGGCTCCCTCCTGCCTGTGGGGATGCTGTGGAGTCCCGGACCCCCTCTGTGTCCTGCACAGGCTGCTGCTGGGACCTCAGGAAGGAGATGTCCAGTGAAAGGATGGCGTGGATGGGCAGTGTGGAGGTGGGATTGAGTTTTCCCCTCTCAGTGCACCCTGGTATCCACCGCTGTTTGATGCTGTGTGGCCTTTAGTTACCTTTATGAGTGAGTAAATGAAAGTTTGTGATAGGTAAGAAGAGGAAAAGATGTGTATTCTGCATGGAATTGGGGGCTTTTAAAGAAGCTCTTTAGTATGTTCCACTCATCTTTTCTTTCTCAGTAGTGTGACCAAATCCCCAAGGCCCCACGGCCAGAGAGGGTCCCAGGGGAAGATGACGTGCACAGGGGACCATAGGCTGTGGAGCTTAGGGGCACCCTTGGGAGTGAAGGTGAGGAGTGGGTGAGGGTGACCCGAAGGTGCTGCACTGGGGAAACATCACAGGTGGGCATTGAGGGGGACTGTCCACCTCACTGAGGGCTCTTCCCAGCTCAGCACATGATCTTGTACTGCTGGGTCACCTCTTACAGTGGTTGTGCGGACCCTTCACCAAGCAGGAAAGTGCCCACCAGGGAGGCAGGGGGCCATGTCTACGTGGGGTGTGTGTGTGTGTGTGTGTGTGTGTGTGTGTGTGTGTGTGTGTACACTCAGGAAAGGAGGAAATGCCCATGGAAATTAACAGCAGGCACAGTACTTGCACCCCCAGCACCATCCCTCTGATGAGCCCAGGTGGGGTGGCACCCTGCGCATGGGTGGCAGAATTCTAGGAGATGGTTGATGAGCACAGCTGGTCATAAACCGGTGGACACAGGGCACTGAACCATCTAGGAGGTCACACAAGGGTGGTGTGAAGCCCAGAGAGGTGGCTGACAGCCTGGTCCACACAGAACTCAGCAGGACATGCTCCCAGGCTGTGGTGGGAAGCAGACCCCACAGGCCATGTGATGCAGTGGTGAAGACTAGGATTTCATCTGTCTGTGCAGGGCTGTGGGGTCCTGGCCCTGCCCCCAGGCCTGGCTCAGGCCTGGCCACCTCCACCTGCCAGCAGTTGAACTCAGCTCCTTCCCCTGGTCCGTGAGACAGGATAAGAGGGCACTGCCCCAGTGGTCTTGAATACAAGCTGCCTGCCAGGCCCTGCCTGAGCTCAGTACTTGGGCAGTGACAGAGATTTTATCATGGCTGTCAGCACTGCTCATCATCAGGAGCTGCAACGAACACAATGATGCCTCTGTGGACACCTGCTTCTGTGTGAAATATGCTGGTACCCAATGATCTCCGGTCCCTTCCTGCTCTGTTGTACCATAAAGATGACTGATTAGACCAGTTTCCGGTTACCATAGTGACAAGGTTGCTATGGTGATGCCTCAATTAAAGCTGGCTTGGATCAAGCCAGAGAGAGAGATGCTCTGTCCCGCATGCTCACACAGCCCTGTGCTGTCTGGGAAAGCAAAGGGCGGGGAAGGTTTGGGGACTTATGCTTTCCTTCCTGTCTGTGTCCGGGTCTGAGTTACTCCTCTGTGAGAGTTTGGAGGCTTCCTGCTTCCAAATACTGTGGCAAAGTGAGGTGACTTACTTTTTATTTCCACAATGAGCTAAATCTCAGCCCTTTTTATTCTGACACAGAGTCTTGCTAAAGGCAGGGTATTGCTAAGTGGCTAAGTTCCCTAGGATGAATTTGAACTTGTGATCTTCCTGCCTCAGCCTCCTAGAGTGCTGGAATCACAGGGCTATCCCCACACCAGGCCAGAGGTGACATATTTGAGGCCTGTGGCAAGCAGCATGTTCAGAAAGTCTTCCGGTCCTGGCAGGGCTGTTTCTTAGAACTCGTGCAGTTTCCCAGGCAGCAGCTCTAGCTTCTCCCTCCCGGAGCCCATTTGCTGCTGGCTGTCTTTGACCAAGTGCTTTTATCAACCCTGCATGACTAAGGGCAGCACCTGATCTTTTCCCTGAAGTTGGAGAATGCAGGCAGCAGCTAACTTCCCAAACCATCTCCTGAGCCACTCAGGAGGGGAGACCTCCTAATGAAAAATGGAGTTCCACATTTACTCTGTTAATGGTGTGATCTTGGCTACTGTATCTGCAAACAAAGGCACTCCTGTGAGTACAGATGTGGGCCCGTTGCTGTGAAGCTGTAACTGATGTTTAAATCAGGAGACAGAGAACAGCAAATCCTCTTCCTGAGGTGGGGCCCTTGTCTAGTCTGGCGAAGGCCTCTAGAGAAAAGAGCCACACTCCCCAGCAAAGGGATCCGGCAACCCATCAGGACCTCCAGATGCCAGCCCGGGGCCACTGCCTCTGGAGTCGAGTCTGCCAGCCTGCCCTGCAGGCCTGGGACTTGCAGCCCTTCCACACGGGAGCTGTCTCTCTCATCCTAGGAACCTGGGATTTCTCTGTCTCTCCCTCTCCCTCTCCCTCTCTTATCCTAAGGACCTGTGTTTGTTGTGTGTGCCTGTTCATGGGGGTGGGTACTAGAGACTGAACCCAGGTCCTTCACACTGAGCTACATCCCCAGCACATTTGTATTTTTTATTGTGAAGCTCGCTCTCACTAAATTACTAAGTTGCCCGGGCTGAGCTCGAACTTGGGGTCCTCTTGCCTCAGCCTCCCAGAATGTTTATATCCGGTGCCCAGCTTGCTGTGGAGCTGCCCAGGACCGTGGGAAACGTGGGAGGGACGAACGCAGGGCACAGGCGGCCCGGGAACTGAATGCCGATGTGGGCTGCGAGAGGGCACAGCAGCTTCTTCCTTATGGTGATTCTTCTTGATTTGAAAATTAGAGTTATTTTGTACATGGCGACTTCACATGGTTACTTTATAAACCACGAGTCTCTTGTTTGCTTGGGGGCCTCTGTTTTCAGGTCCAGAGTAGTTCTATGATAGGCTCAGTCCCCACATACGTATGCACCCGGGAGCACCAGCCTAGGGGCTCCTGAGTCCCACCCCCACCTCCTGGAGGGGAGCCGAGGCAGGTGGCGGGACAGGGTGCCTGCTGGGCCCTGCAGCCTGGCCCCATGCAGCCAGTCTCACCCGTTATTTCCAGTCCCTGTTTGGGGAGCCTGTTCGGAGCTCCACGAGAGATACCCGCAGGAGGCCCCCAACCCCACGTGCACACCGGGCCCCTCCCGGGCTGGCGCCTGCCTCCTCTGTCGTGTGACTGTGACGACTGTGTGTCACTGAAGGATGTAATTGGGGAGAGAGCAAAGCTCAGGGTCCCCGCCAGGGTCAGCACCGCCACACTGACGGCGCGACTTGTAGCACCCAGCTTGCTGCACTGGAGGCGCAGAAGCAGGTGGGGCCGATTTTGATGCTGCTTCGCTCCTCTCGCTGGCACCGAACGCTGCCATTCCTACCGCAACTAGTCTCAGGACCGGCAGGGCCCCGTTAGCTTTCGGATATCAAGTCTTCAAAATCCATGAGTATTTTACTGTCACAGTACATCTCGATCAGATGCTCAGCTCCAGACACTAACGCGAAGGTAGTGTCACCCGAACAAAGAAGGCGCTTTTAAAGGAAAAATCACACCATTTAAATCCACCAGAAGTAAAAGTGTGGGTTCCAGTCCCCCAGCCACTTGGACTCCGCCGGGTGTGAGTGCCCCCAAGTGGCCATATCTGGCAGTGCAGGGTCGTGTCCTGGACGTGGAGATATCCTGAAATCAAACGAGTTTCTGGGCTCAGAGGACGACAAAAGGCATGTGCTCAGCTAAGACCTGTGTGCCCTCCCGTTCTGCACATTCTGCTGGCCAGAACCTGTGACTTGACCCATGACATCCTCCATCAAGCAGAAATCCTGGACCCGGGGTGGGGGAGGGCCTGCACCGCGGGAAAATCACAGTTACGCGACTAAGGTGGGGTGCAGAGCCCTACCGTGGGGAAGGAGACGGGCGCGGCGTCCCGCTTTCCAAGCTGCGCACCCAGGAGAGTCCTTGCAGCCACCAAGCGTGTGGGTCAGGAAGGCCTGGAGAAGGTTGTGGGTGACAGCCCCGCCGCCAGGTCTCCAGCTCCACGCGGATTCCCACGTCTCCAGGAGCTGCCAGCCCGCGGCAGCCCCGAACTCTCACCTTCACCAACAAAGTGGTGCCCCGCAACTTCAGAACGTGTGCGCGGTGTTTCTTCCACCCCCAGCCGCTGTGCACCGCTTTATTCAGCTCTTGGGCGCCCTGCTCTGTAAAGTTGTTCCGACCCTTTGCCCATTTTTTTCTTTTGGGATTACCGTGTTTTTCTCACTGGCCTGCAAGACCCCCTCCTTAATTATCAGAGTCTTTCTCATTTTGTCAGCTTGTAGCATTATAGTATCTTCCTCCATTTCTTTGTCTTCTGTGACTTGACCCATGACATTCTTCATCAAAGAGAAATCCTTATGTTGGTGCAGTCAAAAGCACATTGTGTGTGTGTGTGTGTGTGTGTGTGTGTGTGTGTGTGTGTGTACACGCGCGCTCGTGAGCCTCCCAGCTTTTGCCTTAGAAGTTTTGTTAAAGAAGTCCCTCCCTACCTGCCAGGTCCCAAAGGTATTCTGAAATTCCTCCCTTGAGCCCTGACTTCACCCTTAGATTTCCCTTCATTTCAGAAATCCGGTTTTCCTTTTCTCTAGAAGAACCCCTTTAAATTCATGTCATTACTTACACTTTAATTTCTCAATTTAATCTTAGGGAGAGATTTTTCTTCTCAAAGATGAAGTTTTTTTTTCTCTGGGAAAAGACTAGTAGAGTTTGTACAGGAAATTAGAAGATGTGTTCACAGCTGTCTTGGGGTGACCCTGCTATGACACAATGAATGAGTTAAAAATTGATTTCTAGCTTAGTGCTTGGAGGAATCATTACACTTGACATTTTGTTCTGTTTGAGGTTAGCACTATTATGAGAACTAAAAATAATTCCAATTTACTTCCCATCCTGTGTCCTGGAAGGGAAATTTCATGGCCCAAATGCAAAACATAATGAGAATAAGCCGTTCCCGACTCTAATTGCAGAAACTTAATTGCTGGCAGTCATAACCGGGGAGCAGCCTTCCTCCCTTTGCTTCCTGGGACTAACATGGTTTCACTGCTTTCACTGAACATGCTGACCGCCGCTGTCTCCTGTTTCTCTTCGCCTCACTTACCAATCTCCCCTCACCTCCCATTTACACTAACTGTGAAAAATGGAGAATTTGAGCAAGCAGATATCTGAGTAAGTGGACTGACTTCTGTACTTTACTAAATTTAACTGCTATATCATAATGCGTGTACAGAGAAATGTGCCCACCCTAAGCTCAGATCTCCACACGTTTCACACAGCCATCAGCAGGTCCAGCCTTGGAAACAGACATTGCTGTTGTCTCAGAGGCCACATGGCCCCTTCCAGTCATCTCCTCCGGCTGAAACAGCCTCTGTCCTGTCTTGTTGCAGTCTGAATTAGTGCTGCCCCATGGTCTGTGAGATCATCCGTGTTGAGGAGTGTACTGGATGCTATCTGTTGGCCCTGCTGTACCCCAGCCCGTGGTGTGTCCGGCAAAACTAACTCATCTGTTCTAGTGCAGACGTGGTGATCACAGAGCTGCTGCTGCACTGAGGCGTGTGCTGTGTGCGTGCATTTGCACACCTCTCCATCAGTGCACACCCAGGAGTTCCCCTGCCTGGGCAGAGAGAACATGGAGGCTTCAGTAGACACTCAAGGAGGTTGCGCCAACTTACACCCCCAGCAGAGCACGAGTGTCCTAAATTCCTCACATCTTTGCTCATACCTATTTTGTCTGTCTTTCTCATTTTTTCAGTCTGCTGCGTGTGGAGTTTGATCTCATGGTGGTTGATAATTGTGTTTCTCTGAGGGCTACTGGGTGAAGTGCTGTTTCACAGGTGTGCTGGCCAGCAGGGCATAGCCCTTTGTGAACATCCAGTTTTCCTTTACTAGTTTGCCTGTCATTTCTTTATTTGCAGGTTGTTAAATACATATGCACAAATAAAATATGTATTAATAAGTATATATTAAATGTATTCTAATATACATAAAGGATATACACTAGTGCATATACAGATAAATCTGATCCATACATACATAAATATAAATTAAATATGAATGCATAGTAAATACACACATATGACTGTTAGTTGTGATTTGTCAACTTCACTGGAGCAAGAATCACCGGGCAGAGCAGTAAAGCACAGTTCTGAGTGTGTCCGGATGATTGACAGGTAGGCAAGCAAACTGAGCGGGGAGATCTGCCCTGAATGTGGGTGGCACCAACCAATACTCTTGCAGCCTGAGTGGGATCAAAAGGGAAAGAGGGAAGTGTGCCTGTTTGTGATGGAGCTCCAGTCCTGCTGAGTGGATGTGCCCCTCACTGCTGCTGTCTTTGGACATCAGCCTCCAGCTTCTTCGGGTTCCAGTGCAGTGACTCTACAGTAAGCCTCAGGCCTCCGACTCTGGGCCCTGGACTGCGCCTCATCCCAACCCCTCTTGTTCTGCAGCTTCCTTCTTGTCCTGAGCAGCTGTTGGATCCTCTGGCACACTGATGGCCATTGTGGACTCTCCAACTACTGATCCTGTGAGCAGCCTGATCAGTCCCCTTGCAAAGTTACACCTGTATTTTCTTTTGGTTCTGTTCCTCTAGGGAACCCTAATAATTTATACATTTGACATCAGTCCTTTTTGCATTGCACTAACTTCTCTCACCCTGGACATTGCTTTTTTCTATCTTAAGTTGTCTTTCTAGACCTAGAAGCACCTAACCTGAATTTAGCTCAATTTGTTGTCCTTTTAAAGGTAAAAACTGTGGGGTGTTGGAAGCTTCCACCCGGACTGCAATGGAAGGCCTAGGAGGCTGGACAATGTGACTGAAGAGGATGATGCACGAAAGGGTGAGATGAAGCAAACGTGCAGCAGACACATCAGGAGGGTAGAGATGCCAGGAACATGGAGTGTGTGCAGAGCAAAGTCACAGGTGGGAAGCTGAGCCAGCCCAAGAAAGAGGCCATGAGGGCTGCGAGCAGCAAGGCTGTAGGGACAGGGCTGCCTGAGTCCTTTAAAACTCATAGCTCACTACAACCTGCCCTGGGTGCTGGACATAGTGTTACAAATCTTTATGTTTGCCCTGCTGATTTTCAGCCTGCTTTGGTCTGATTCTTTTCCACTCCCCTGTTCCCGCATTTTGGAAAGGAAATACTACCCTGTGACATTGGATAGTGGAAGTATTTAACTTTCTTTTTGATTTTCACAGGGACTCATGGCTAAGAGTTTGCCTGGAGTCTCAGAGGAGATTTTGGACTTGGACTTTTTAGCAATATCTGCAACTATTAACACTTTGGTGACAGAGATAGCCTAAATGCACTTTGCATAAGGAAATGAGCAGAAGCCTATTAGGGGTCCAGGACACAATGCTATGGCTTAGATCTAAAGTGTATCCCCAAAGTCCCACGTGTTCTGCGATGGGATCGGATCAGAGGATGCCAGTCACCAGGTATGTGACCCGGAAGGGTGCACTCTTGTCTCTGGCTCCCCCCTGCTTCCTGGCTGACACGAGGTGAACAGTTTCCTCCGCCATACCCTTCCACGGTGCCAGTTCTGCTTCGAGTGACACAACCATGGACTGAGTCCACCGAAACTGTGGGGCAAGATAACCCTCTCCTCCTTTAAGGTGGGGTGACAGGCGTTCTGTGACTGACGCACAGCGTCAGACTGCTTTGCTCTAGAGGACACCCAGCTGGTGCCTGCTGCTGCAGAAGGGGCTGCTTGCTTGGTGGGGGGCTTGTCTGGCCTCAGAAGACTTGTGTGTCAGTGGTGTTGGGAGAGCAGAGGGAAGACAAGATCCTTTGTCTTTCCTGCCATAGGGCACCCTAAGTCAGCCTTGCCAGGAATTTTTAAAGGTGGAATGCAAAAGATTATAGGACCCCCAAATCCTTCTTTACATGTGAAAATCTAAATAAATAGTTGGAGGTGAGGGCAGGGAACAATTTTCCTTCTTAAGGAGACTTCCATTTTCAGTGGCACAAGTGTATACAACATCCTTCCTCTGCAACCTGGACTCTTCCTAGCTGAGTTCCTCAGTGGAGGGATGGGTGACTTCTATGTCCCCAGAGGTCCCCGAGGCAGGCAGCAGGACCCTGAGTATGTTCCAGGGCTCTGTGCTGTGATGCCAAGGTAGGCACCTGTGGCTTCAGGGTCGTGCATGAGCAATCATCAGGGGTTCCAGAAGAAGACCAGGAGCACCTTGGCTGGCATTCCCATACACAGGGTCAGGTGACCGGGCTTTGGAAACAGTCAAATTTCCCACCTGCAAATGGTCCTGGAATTAGGCCGGATGGTTGGGCTGCAGATTTCCCAGCCGTCTGAAGGTGTGGAAGTACACTCACTCACACAGCCGCCCAGCTCCTCTTGCTCAGCACAGCACTCAGTAGAGTAGAGGAGGTTTTCAACATTTCACTGTGAAGTAGGCTGCATGGGGGTGGTTTTCGCCCAACTACAGGTTAGTGTGAGTGTTCTCGGCACACTTCAGGTAGGCCAGGCTGAGCTCGGTTGCCAGTGAGGTGTATGAAATGCATTTTTACTAGTATGTTTGAAATACACAACAGGTTTTGGGACTAAACAGATGTATACAGATAGATGTAGATAATTTCTGACCACTTCCCAGCTCTTTATGCCCCTTCCCCCGATCTTCTTCCTCTTCTCCAGAAGGTCTCCCTCCCTGTTTCCTATGATCGTTCCTTTGTTTTACTCTTTAGTTAAATTATCTTTCGAGTTTCTCCTGTGAGGGAGGCCATGGACTATGTAACTTTCTGTGTCTGGTTTCCAATCTTTCCAGTTTACAGTGTATTTATGGGGGTTACAACCTCACAAATCCAGGAGCACCCGCCTCAGTCCACACCCAGCTTCTGCTATCTCAGCTCTTGTAACCAGGGGAAAGGCTCCGGGACGCCAGCTGAGAACCACCCACCCAAGACAACCACAGGTGCAGCCCGTTTGGAGCATAACCAGCCAGGACAGCGCCTGCTTCTTGCGTGATTTTGAGCCCCTCAAATCTAAGGTGATTTTGAGTCACTTTAGAAGAAAGTGTTTTTGCTAATAGTTGACAGATGAAGCACTGTGCCTTAGCAAGGTGAAATCTCCTGCTCAGGGCCACCTGCGGAGGGAAGCAGAGGCAGGGCTGTGACCTGGCTGTCTCAGTCCGGCTGACTGAAATGTGAAGGCCGGCCCAGGAGGGCCCCTCCTCCGACTCCCTGGAGTCGTTCTATTTCTCATTTTCCCATCTGTTGGCTCCTGCAGCTCTGGCCAGATGGTGTCGCCCATGTCTGTGCAGGTTCATTTTCTTCTCAGGAAAGCGCTACCTGTGTGCGGTGTCAGGAGTCACACGGGCGGGTGGAAGAGATGTCAGAGCACGCAGCCTGGACTGTCAGTGCGGGATGTCCAGGAAATATCTACAGCCTGGCGCCAGGGCCAGTCTGCTTCCCAGAGTCGACTCTGGGCCCTTCCTCCCGAGTGGACCTTCACCTCCCTTGGGCCTCAACCCAGGTGCCGAGCAGATGTCCGCCCAGGCAGCCCCTTAAACTGCTGGCACCCCAGACCCAGGCTGCCTGGCCGAGGCCATTATTTCCTGGTGACTGGCTGCTGCCTCCTGCTCCCCTGCAGAGGGGTAAGCAGTCTGGGTGATGCCTGTCCACGCGCTGCACCCCCAGCTTTCCCCTTCTGGAGGGAGCGTGGGAGGTGAGGGGTGCTTGCTGACCAAGCCTTTTATGATTTCACTTTACCCAGTACAGAATAATTCTCCTAGTTTTAGATGCTAAAGATCATTGGTCTTTTAGATAGTTCAAATATTTTTAAAATTTCAAGTATTTTAAAATATGCTTCACATATTTAACATGTCATGAAGTTAAGCATTAGTGTTAATGCCAAGTTAACTGGCAATTTAAAAATTTTACTGGTTGATACAAAACATTCATCAGTAAACCTTCTAAGTTTCCTAAATTGTACTCAAAGCCTACGCAAAATCTATCCATCTTCATGATATCAATAAAAATAAAGCTGGGTGTGGTGGCACGTGCCTGGCTCCTAGCCAGGAGGCTGAGGCAGAAGGATTGCCTGAGCTCACAAGTTCTAGACCAGCCTGAACAGCCTAACAAGACCTCACTGCAGAAAAGGAGAAATACTTTATTTGATCATTGTTCTACTACAGAACTGTTCAAATTTTTTTCTATTAAAACTGCAATCCCAATTCAATGTATTTTTTACTTGAGTTATTCTCTCCTTTCATAAAGTCAAATGAATTAAAAATAACTGCTCTTTAACTTTGTAATTTTCTCTTCATATAATATATCCTTAGAAAATAAGAGGCATTTCTAAAAATTTTTGTAATGAGGTTTACATCCCAGGATTAGTCATGGAAGGAATCTCATAAGCATCCTCAAACAAGAATTGAATGAGTGACACATTCTGACTGCATGATTAAGTCATACAGTATCCTGCAGGTCTATGAAGGGCTTGTCTCCTGCAGTCCTCCCGTGATCGTGATCACTCTCTGCTTCCTGCGGCCGTGCCCCGAGCTGTTTCTCCTCTGATGCCCTCACTTCTGAAGAAGACTATGAGAAAATGCTCATGACACAATGTTACAGTCAGAAGTGAGATTCTGGAGAGGGAGGAGAAGAGGGAGACTCGAAGTAGGGAAAGCCTTTCGCGGATTTGGTGGGTTGTTCTGGGTTAGCAAGACATTTGCTACCACCTTGATCTTTTGGGGGAATTAAGAAGAACAATCATTTTAAAAATAAACCCCTACTTAAGAATTTCCAGAGGACTTTCTGTGATGTCCCACTCTCAATGCCTGCACGCTGGGGGATACTGGGGCAGGGAGTACAGCTGTCCAGGTGAGCCGGTCCAGCCTGCTGCATGCCCTAGGTGATGGATGGAACTGGTTTAGGTGGGGAGGACTGTTTAACATGGAGCCAACCAAGTAGAAAATCCCAACATTCTTTACATAGAATCCCATGAGATTTTTGTCAGTTGTCTCTTCTCAGGTCTAAGACACTTTGTTGTGTGTGTCAAAATGGAAATTTTACTTCTTGTGTGTGACTGTGTTTCTTGGCCTTCTGCCACCATGACAAAATGCCTGAGAAAATCAACTTAAAAAGGAGAAGGTTTATTCCAGCTCACACTTTCAGAGGAAACCACCACCAGCATCATATGGATGGAGGAGGGGCTGGGACTCACGATGCCAGCACTGAGGGACTGTTTTAGTCTCTTTCTTCATTGCTGGGACACAATAGCCAACACCCATGATTTGAAGGAAGAGAGGTTTATTTTGGCTCACGGTCTGTGGAGGTCTCAGTCCATAGCCAGGGGGCTCCAAGGCAGGGTGGCACATGGGGAATTGCAGAGGAGAAAGCTCATGGCAAGG
Source organism: Dinomys branickii (assembly GCA_004027595.1). NCBI lineage: Eukaryota > Metazoa > Chordata > Mammalia > Rodentia > Dinomyidae > Dinomys > Dinomys branickii. The sequence goes on from PVLD010003007.1 coordinate 51,993, forward strand.
CTGCAGGAAGCAGAGAGCGATCACGGGAGGATGGAGGGGGAAAGACAAATGCTTTCAGGCTACACCCCCAGTGACTGCTCTCTTCCAAGCAGACCACACCTCCTAACAGCAAGTCTGCTACAATACTCCCATAACCCATGTCCTTCCAAAGGCCCCACCTATGATCATATGAGGCTTTTAGGGAGCATCTAGATATAAACCATAACCCAGGGATGCTGGGGCTGGAGGTACTGAGATTCAGGGATCCCGTGGTTCAAGTGGGGCTCTCATAATGTTCAACACAGGTGATGGCCTGTCTCCCCACACCCCACCCCTGTAAGGAAGACAGAAAGCTCGTGCTAAATTCTGTCACATGCAACAAACATGTATTAGTAAACAGAAATAAATAAATCATGGGTGAAAACCCAGCTCTCTGTTCTTACACGTTCCCCACCCCCATTTCTGGGACTGAGAGGGACCCTGGTCACAGGAGGGAGACAGGGAGTGACAGGACCTGGGGAGGAAGCCTGAGGTGGTGCCACCCCAGTGCCAGTGGGTGGGTCCCTCCCTTCCCCAGCCCCAGCCCCTCAGGCTGGAGATGTGTGAGGCACTAGAGGGACATGAACAAAACACGAATTACATTTCCAGCTATGGCACCTCCCTCCCATGTTCCTTCACCAAAATTAGAAGGATTTGTCATTTTCTTTATGTGCTCATGAAACTCAGTAAATGCTGCACTGCCGCATGTCAGGTGCCCAGAAGAGCTGCTGGCATAAATACTGCAGGAGCATTCAGGGAGCGCCTGTCATTTCGGTATACCGCACCCAACACTAGGCGGGCATCGGAGAAGTCACCAGCACTGCACTTCTCCTCCACTGCACACTGGAGTCAGAGCCACAGGGGAGGGAAGGGGTCTGCTCAGGACTGGGTCATGGTGGGCAGACCCAGAACCAACAGCTCCTTCTCTGTATTGTGTGGCCCCAGAGCCTGGGGGAAAAATCACTGCAACTGATCAGATACCCCGAATCCTGTGCTCTCAAACCTGTTTATGGGCACCTCTAGGCCAAGGTTGAGAAAGCAGCGAAACAGTTCTGGGGAGTGTGGGCTCCACAACTCCTGCAGCTGGCAGCGTCTCTCCTGCCTGGGTCACTGCTCACCTTCTCCCTCTGCTCACTCCTGCACCCATGTGCCCTCAGAGCTGTTGACTCTAGGCACGCAACCCAACATGTTTCTCAAAACCATAGGGAACAGAGATGGACACCCCCCCCATAGTCTTGGCATATTGAATATGTGACTGGGGTTGATGGTTTTGTCACATACTTTTTGGTTAGAGAACTTGGTTGTGGCAAAGTAAGACCAGTCCTCCAAAGCCAACGTGGAGGTGTTGGAGCCTCCGTGTTGCGTCCTCGCTGTCTGGTCGCTGGCTCCGCCCTAACTCAGCCACTGTCCAGGGCGGGGCCTAGGCACCTGGAGTGCAAAGCCAATCCGAGCCACTCCTTTGATGGGTGCCCATCACTGATGCAGGAATGGCTGTGCCCTGAAGCTGGTCACACTTTACACACAACTCCACCTGGGAAGTCTCCAGAATTCTCAGTCAAGGCTGCTGTGCTCACAATGGGCCTCCGATGGACCCCATGGCAGGCGCTCCCTTCCTTGTCCTCTCCCCAAGGAGGACGGCAGCACCTTCTCTAAGAAAGTGGGGTGCTCAGCCCCAGGAAGATGCCCTCTCAAATTTTAATTGCTCCCTCAGGATTGATCAGCAGCTCCCCGAAATGTCACTGAGTCCTGCATGGCCAGAGAATTAACTGATCCTGTCATCCTGCCTAACCGTGGCAAGATGTCCCTTACTTTTAGGAGAAAGCAGACATAGACTGGTTTCATAGAACCAGTGACCCCAAAGAGGGGGTAGACAGCAAGGATGACAGCACGGCCTGCAGCCTTTCAGGAAGCACAGCCTGGGTGGGGGGCTGGGGACACAGGTCCTGAGCCCTCCAGTCACTGCATGAGTGGAACCCCCAAGGAAGCATGGCGACATGGTTGGCGAGCTGTCCAAGCCCAAGTCTGGCCTAAGCAGCAAACAAGGTAGAGTCAGCACTGCCACTTCACAGCTGAAAAACAAGTAGGACTTTTAGAGTAAAAGTTTCCAGCTGTATGTGGAAGTAATGTCATTGCTCCACTAGTCAAGCTTCCCGGGGTAATCAGAGGTAATGGGTACTGAGGCTTGGAGCATTTCCTTTACCACCTCTGTGGGTGGTACCACTTTTGCTGCAATGTCCCACTCTGTTTGATCTCTTATCCAAGCTGCATGTCCTCCTCCCAGGCTGGCAGCACACAGATGAAAGAATCAGCTGGATGTTCATCTCTGTGACCAGGCCTCTTCCATGTACCAGCAGTCACAAAGTGGGAAGAGGATGTATCTGTCCCTTTTGTGTTACTATCATGAAATATCTGGGGCAGGCTAGCTTTATAAAAGCAAGAGGTTTATTTACTTCACAGTTGTGGAGGTTTGAGGACCTGGAACCAGCACTGGCTCATATTGGTGGGAACTTTGTGGTGGATGGCATCACAGTGGAAGGAATACATGAGTAGGAAGAGAGCACACCCTGAAACAGAAAGCCAGAGAGTGACTCTGGATCAGCTTGTTCATAAAACAACTTGATCTTGAGAGGACTCGGGGGTTCTCTAAAGCTATATAAGAATCCACTCGCAAGCTGCTGGGACAACTGGATAACCACATGCAAGCTGGATGCTTGCCTCGCACTAACACAGAAACCAAGCAGAAAGAGTAAGTTTGACCCATACCTCATACCAACAGAAAGCCAACCACGTAGACTAAGCTGGATCCCTACCTCACACCAACTCAAAAATCAATCACAAAGAGTAAGCTTAGAAGTGGACATTGGGCTCCCACTAAATGGAGACACCTGGATGCATAAGTTTCCAGCATTGGCACTTACTTTATAAGGATTCTGGCAAACAAACCGAGACAACAGATGGCATTTTGGTGACAATGTGACCAGGGCCTCCCTGGGACCAAGCTCCATGTCCCCCAGGAACAATAGTTTAGCTTTGGCTCACCTGACGTTCACAGTGACCTCAAGGCATATGATCATCATATGAGGTGCTGGGGCTCCCAACAGAAATCTGCAATTTACCCACAATTTGTTTTATTTCTGTTTACTAATACAACAGGGGAACGCCAACACTGATATTTGGGCAGCACGAGGCCATAGACCTCACATCACCATCAAGGTCCCCCCAACCAGCCTGGGCCACACCTCCCAGCACAAAGAGGAGTCTCCTGGGCAGTCCCCTTTCCTCCCTGCCCAAGCCACCAAAGAGACGCAGTCATCCCTTCCCAGAGCTGTCACCAACTGCACTTGTACCACAGAAGACACATGAAGAGGTGAGCACCATGGGCAGACTTCTCAGATGCCACTGTCCTCTATTCCCTCCCGAAGATAACTGTTTATGAGCCACAGACTGCTCTGTCCCAAACAGACCTTGTTCAAGCCACTGTGTCCCCTGACACCAGTCCTGCCTCCCATGACCCTGTCAGTCTCTCCCCTCCTGCAGTGGAAGGGGTGCTGCTCCCCTGGCCCCTCTCTCTCCTCTGCTCCAGCCCTTCTACCATACTTTCTTCCTTACAGCCAGTTAACAGTGGATGGACTGACTCTGAAGTTGGGGGTAAAATAAGCCTCTCCTCTTTCAAGTTGTGGGTGTTGGGTCTCTTATCCCAGCAACGAGAAAGTGATCAATAAAAACCCAGAGAGGGGCTTGCAGGAATGTGTAGTCCACCTGAGTGGACCTGGAAATGAGGAGAATCCTCTTTTCAAAGTTCACATCTGGCAAAGCATGCTCTCATCAGTTGTAGCGTTGGACAGGGATGCAACCTGGCCTCACCTGTCACCATAGGACACTAACTCATCCTTGAGGATACAGGAGACATGAGCAGGGTGGTTGGCCAGCTTTGTATCCCTGTGACAAAGTAGGAAGGAGGAAGGATTGTTTTGGCTCACAGTTTCAGAGAGTGCAGTTCATGGTCACTTGACTCCATTGCTTTGGCCAGTAGTGAGAGAAGAGATCACGGTGGGGGCCCGTGGCACAGGGGACCCATTCACCTCATGACACCTGAGAAGTTAAGAGAGAGGGAGAAGGGGCTGTGAGGCCCACATTCCCCTTCAGGCCTATCCTCAGTACACTAGACAGCAGCTATCAGCCCTTGCACTACTGACCTGGGAGCAGGATAATTCTCTGTTGTGGGGCATGATAGGAGGTTTAGCAACATCCCTGATTTCTCTTTACTTAATGGCAGTAAATCCCGCCACCCAACTGCCCCTCCCAGCCACCCCAACTTTGATTACTCTAACCCTCTCTAGCCATTTCAAACATCCCCTGGAAGGGGTGGGGGACTCCCTTAGGGTCTTCCTAGAGATTTTCCAGATCTGAAGATGAATTTCTACACATCTTTTCAGAAACTCAGAACGATCACCTCACTTAGCATCTCCTGAACTTGCTTGGCTACGGAACACTCACAGTTACGTAACTGTGATCAATCGGCACTTCCTGGAGCGAGGGTCCTCCTGGAAAGGCTGACTTAAGAAATATTTTTCCTTGATGAAAGAAATTGAAGAGGACACAAAGAAAACGAAGAGTTATCCCATGTTCATGGATTGAAAGAATCTCAATTATTAAAATGTCTACATTGCCTGCTGGGTGTGTTGACACACCTGTAATCCAAGCACTTGGGAGGCTGTGCCAGGAGGATTGCCATGAGTTGAAAGCTGGGTTGGGCTACTTAGTGAGTTCAAGACTGAATTACATAGCAAGATCCTGTGTCAAAAAAAAAGAAAAGTCCACACTTCTGAAAGCAATCTGTAGTATCAGTCTACCTCCTATCAAAATGCCAACTATGTCCTTCACAGAACTAGAAGAAATCTTTCCATCTTTAAGGGTCCTGTGGGACAGCCACATGATAGTGAACATTACTGTGCGTGCTGCATGGAGAGCACCTGTGGATGACTCGCCAAAGTGAACATGAATGGAAATGTGCCTCCTCTGCAAAGCTTGCTTCCCTCCCAACTCCTTCAGACCAGCTGCTCTGAAGGTAGATGTTGGAAGCAGAGACATGCCCTGGAGATGGAGATGTGAACATCTGGACATTATGTCCTGGGGTGGTGTACCGGTCAGCTTCTCACTGCAGGGACCAAATGCCTGTCATTACAGCTTGAAGGAGGGAAGGTTTACTGTGGCTCATGGTTTCAGAGAGTCCATCCCACAGTCTGCTGGCTCCAAGGCAGAACTATCATGGTGGAAGTGCCTGGTAGAAGGAAGCTGCTCACCTCAGGGAAGCCTGAAAGTGGAGCGAGAGGAAAAGAGCCAAAGACGAAGGGGAAGGGGACCAGGCACACACGCAAAGCCATGCTCCCCATGACCCACTTCCTCCAACCAGGTTCCCCTCCTCCTAACAGCTCATTCCCCTATAACTATCGATGGATCAACCCACTGATGAGGTTAACACCCTCATAGCATTGCTGGGTGTTGCTGCATTGGGGGATCAAGCCCTTCTACATGTGTGTTTGGGGGCTGCTGCATGTTTAAACAATAGCAGGTGGAAACTGTGGCAGGAAGCCATCTTGTCAATGTCCTGGCGGGTCCTCGAGCCCCCACCATATACTTTTGCTCCCCTCAAGCTGTGAATTCCCAGGAACACTTCCTTCTTTGTCCTCTAATAAGGCTTCAAATAGCTTTCTTAAGTGTCACATTTCACCTGTGCAAAATGTGTGGCGAGATTCTGCTCCTGCCCAGCCCCCCAGTCCCCACAGGCAGCCTCCCATCCCCTGAAGGGCCGTGGTGACATCTTGGTTCTCGTCATCTACTCCAGGCTAAATTCAGCACGTGGATTCACACACCAGGGTGTCTCGGCTGGATGTTTATGTGAAATGTCAGCAGAGCCTTCTTTCTCCTTGTAGTGCTTGGGTCTAGGCAAACAAGAGATTTGGGGTTGACAAGTAGTTCTACTCAAGAAAAATGTATGCTTTCTGCCTTACATAAAACATCAGGGGAACCAGATGTATCCCCCTGAATATTTATGGTCTCACAGCTACTTCTATTAATAATTCATCACACGTCGTCATGTCTACCCATCAACAAGGACTGCAAACAAGGCAAGGGATGGGAAAGGGCCCCTCCCCCTCCCGGGTTCCCGTGCCCTCACCAGACAGATGGGCAGCCACATGCCATGTCGCACCACCCTGTGAAAGATAATAAAACGCACTGTGTTGGAATTTTCTGTACCAAGCCTTGATTACTTTAATAAACCATGGGGGAATCGTCAAGAAGAAAGCACCGCTTTTCCAGCCTGACTTCAAAGAGGAACATTTGGCTTCTTTTGTTATTATTGGGCCCAAAATTGTTGCTAAACTAGTCAGTTTGAAATTCATAAAAAGGCCCTTTGCCTCCCACAGTTACCTTTGTCTTCAGCTCCTATAGGTGTTTTTGTTTCTGATTAAAATTATATGCATTGCAAGTGTCAGACAATGTTAGGAATTGAAAATGAAGTCACCTGTAACTTCGTACATAGAAGCACCATTCTTGTCTTGCTTTATAAACTTCTAGAATAAATGAGCCCACACAGATATGTAAATGTGTGTTTATAAAAATGGTGTCGAGGGTCAGGGTGAGACTCAGGGAGAGAGCTTGCCTCACGTGCCCAAGGCATGTGCCTAGCATCATGAAAGCAGAAATGAGGTGAGAATCACACTGTAAGTTCTTGTTTTACGCATTTCTTCCAGTACAAATGCTCACAGCCCTCCTTTTATGTAACTTGCACGTGCATGCACACATGCACACACACTTTGCAATGGCTTCCTGGTTGTACCTGCTAACCTGTGACATCTAAATCTTTCCTGCTCTCCCTCCATCCCTGTCCTGTCAGGGGAAGGTCCATGCCCACAGCCCTGTCTTGCTTGTCACCTCCCTCTGCTCAGTGCAGAGCAAAGGCTGTGATGACTTGGAGCCTCCCACCTACAGTCATGTTGAAACCCAGGCTGAAGCAGCAAGAAAAGGTTGCCTGCAACCATGCCCAGACCCTCTTGGTGTGGGATCAGAGTCCTGCAAGAAGCAGCAGTTGGCCAGGAAATCTATCTCGGAAGTGCTCTGCAAGGAACTGGAAGAGTCACTTCTGGGGATTTGGGAGTGAGAGGGCCTCGCTCATTCACAGTGGGTTTTGATGTCATAATAAAATAAGCTTGGCGTTTTCCTAAAGGAAGGGGAGGTATCTACATTATCCTCTCTGGGAGCTAAGACCAAGGGGAGCACGAGAGCTTCCACCACGGAGGCGGGCAGCACAGCCCTAGAAAGCCTCCACAAGGGCACGCTGGTCTCGCCAACCTGTACTGCTGCCCTTCCGCCCCACCTGCTGCCCTCCAGGGACATTCTGGCCATCTACCATCCTGCAGGGACGCCCTAAGTCTACCTCCTGTCTTCCTGGGACACTGCACACTGCTCTTCTTCAGGATACTCACTGTAAACCAAGTTCCTTCCAGGAAAACTCCCTTGTCCTTCTGCCCCCTGTGATGCCCGTTGTCCGCCTCGTGTCCTCCAGGGATATTCTCCACCCATCTGATGTCCTCCAGGGACACTGAGTTGCCCTTTGCTCCTCAGGTCACAGCCAACCAGGCTTGGGTTCCCCAACACTGTTTTGAAGGCTCGCTTTCCTCCGAGATTTTCCTAACACCAGCTCACCTCCCTTGTTCAAGAGTCCGAAGGACAGCTCCTTGCAGAGGTAAGCCTGCAGCCTGCATGTGTTTCACATTTGGGGATTCCTCCTCTCCTTATAAAGCAGAATTTCTCTCAAGTAGTGCCACTCAATTCTGTCTCTAGCCTCAGCTCTCATGAGCCCTGTGGAAAGCAGTTTTCAGTCTGTTGCTGAATCTCCTAGATTGAAGGCTTTTAAACAACTATTTTAGAGAAAAGATTGCTTTTTATTGTTTTAAAGATCCACATGTAAATGTGATTCATTCAAAACAACAAACTCACCATTTTTAAAACAAAGATCTAGTGTGCTAAATTCTCTGGTTAATTAAGAGTTCATGCAGCTCTGCAGACACTGGGAACAGGACCACTGGCCAGCGCTGGTTAGGACAATACCTTGGTCACCAGGCCCCAGTCCCTAATGAGGACCTGAGCCAGCATGGGTGCTATGGCTTTGGGGCAACATTACTTAAGGTCCAGTGCTTTGGGTACGAACACAGCTGCCACTGTATTAGTGTCTGTCCCGGCATCTACAGGTGGAACCTTGGCTCCAACAGCAACCACACGTGGGAGTCCAGTTGGTTGCTGCCCCATGGGAGTGAGGAGTGTGAAACCGTGGTTCTCCAAGACCAAAGTGGATTTCACAGCTGGTCCCGTGTGTTGGCCCCACCCAACCCTGCTATTTCTAGTTCCTCAACCACAGTTCCCACGGCAGCCACCACCGCAGCCCCCACTGGTTTTTGGGGGCTACTCTCATGGCCTGACTTCACTCCCTTGCCCTGTGCAGCAGGAAGATATGCTGTGGAGCATCCTCAAAAGTGGGGAGAGAAGCAGCAGGGTGTCGGTACCAAGAAGGTCTGCAGAGAAGCAGCCACTTCTCCTAGACATTCCCTCAAGGCAACAAGATTTTTCTGATAAGCTGCCTCCCCACCATCCAAGGGGAGAAGTCTGTCCTTTGGTGACCCTAGCCCTTTGGCAGGGCAGAGAGGCATGGCCGGGAACTGCAGTGGGGAGTGAGAAGTGCTTATTATTTTAAAGCAACAGGCTACACCAGGGAGAAAACACCATTCAGGACATTTCCCTTCCACAGCACTTATATCAGACAGATTTTTTTCCAGTAGTGGATCAAATCCAGGTTTTTCACATCAAGGTACATTCTAAGCCCTTTTCTATTTTTCATTTGGAGACAAAATCTCACTAAGTCAACACGAAGTTATTCAGACCGGGCCTGCACTTTTGATCTAAGCGTGTTTTGCAGTGGATCTTCGGTGAATCCACTCTGGCACCTGTGTAAGGAGCCTGGCTCAGCACATCAGTCATGATTCTTGGTGTCTAACATTTCCCATCATTAATGCACTGAGCATAAAGTTTGCACAACAACTAGGAGATGAATCTCCAAGTTAGAACCACAAAGAGACCAGCACAGATTTCCTACTTTGGAAATCTTCAATGATATAATTTATTATATACAATATAATATATATTTTCATCTATTATAATAATTGAGAGTAATACAATACATAACTTTTAAATATATGTTCAAAGAATCAGGGCCATTAGTAGACAACAGAGCATTTTATTGCCCAGGAACTTTCTAAATCTCACATAATGCCAAGGTTTCTTGCCGTTTTGTTTTGTTTTTTGCGGCACCAGGGATTGAACTCAGGACCTTGTGCTTGCCAGGCAGACACTTATTCCACTGAGCTATATCCCCAGCCCTTTGTTTTGGATTGACTCTATATGGGCAAGGTGACCAAATCTTATGGGACGAGTGGTGTTAAAAAGGCCAGAATCTTTTATGGTTGAGAGAATAAAAGAATAATTCATGTAAACATTTAGCAGGGAACCTGGTAGGCACTCATTGGTAGGTGGGTTTATTTATACTGAAAGTTGCAAAGTAGAAACAGAAGAAAAATAACTATGCTTCTTGCTTTTCCTCTAAAGATTCACTGCAGTGAGGGGTCCCCCCATAGAGCAATGATCAGTAAGAAGACAGAATCCACATGCTGTAGAGCATTTTGCAAGTGTTTCCATAGGCTTAGGACTGGGTGGGTGGGGGAACATTTTTCTATTTATTAATTTGATCAAGGGTTTTAAAAAAGCTCTTAAACAATTAACTTCAGCAAAACTACATTATAAGAAACACTTGTGACTTTGTGGGTTCTTCCTTAGAGATAAGATGCGATCCCAGGCTTCTGCTCAGTCTGGCCTGGACACAAAGACCACAGTTAGTTGAGCCCCTGATGTGAGTCGGGTGACCTTTGAGGCTATTGCCCCAGGACATCAGGGAACTTCTCCTTCACTTAGAACCAAAAGCTCTTAAGGATGACACAAGTTGCACTTTTAGCCAATTGAAGAAATACATAGGCTTATGGGACTCTGAGGATCTCGGCAATGCCTCATCATCTCTGACCTGCCAGAGGTGAGCTTACAAATTGAGATGGCCTGGCCAGTGACTTCTCAAGACATAACCCTATCACTATACATTTCTATAACCTAAAGTATTGATCCATATCTATGCTAGTAGGAGAAACCACCAACCAACAAATCAGGCTTGTGCTGGCAACCAGTATTCTGAGACGTCTACGGAACTTCTCCAGTCTGAAGACTCTGGGGGTGAGTTAGGCCATCCTCTGTTCTTGGTGAGAAGTCAGCATGCACAAAATTCTGGAAAGATAGCTTCCTTGTCTCTGAAAGTTCTTCAGTTGTGTGTTTCTGACACTTCCTTTGCTTGACCTCTGGAGATGGGGCTGTGACCAAGTCTGATGTGACTGTACACACTTGTGTCATCACCTGACTATCTCACTCCACCAATTATACAGCCAATCTGTAGAGGACCAAGACCACTCTTGACCTTTGTTCGGCTTTCTTGTCATTTACTCGTGTCAGCCTCCCAGCAGGCATTTACATGCCAGCAGCAGAGCAGCTACAAATCAACCAATGACCCTGCAAAGTGCATGTGGCTGGCAGATGTCCCTTCATAGCCACTGGTTGTGAAACTGTATTTAAGAAGTCAACAACTTCACAAAAGTCATTTTACTTTAATACCATGACCTGAGGATAAAGGGTTTTGCCCAGGAACATTTCAATAAATTCCATACACATGAAACCCATAGCAAATAAGCAAGTTTGTGAGATTCTATGAAACTAGCAGATTTTTTCCATTGTTTGTTAGTTGTTGTTTCAAAACAGAAGGATATATTTAATTTGGCTCCTAACATATGGTCTAAGTGAATGGGTTGCATGTTGGAGTAAACTAGCCAATCAGAGCAGCTGACTTTTCCATAGTGTGTATGTGTGTGTGTGTGTGTGTGTGTGTATGTAGATGTCACAAACAAAACCATAATGCCAGTAGTCACTGTCCTCATCAGCGGGGCTGGGTACTTTAAAATGTTTATAGATCACATTTTGCAGTCAGATATTGGAAGTGACCAGCAAGAGTTAGGATGTAGCTCCTAGGACCACATGAGAATGACTCCAGGAAGCTGAGGGTTCTGGTCTTGCATTTTTCCACCCCTCTTCACCTGCCTCTATGCTCTGCCTCCTGCCTCCTGTCTGCATGATGGGGCTTCTTTAGGCCCCCACACTGTCTGTGCTGAAGTGGACTTGGGGGAGGAACAGGCACTTGGTGGGCCAAGTCTGTGGCTACTGGTACAGAGTGAGGGGCAGGAGACAGATGGGACACACAGGCTGCTGGAGCCCGGGTGAAGACGTCTCCCTGTGTGCCAGTTAGGAGACAGGTGAGCTGAGCTCTGAGATGCAGCCCTTGGAGAGTTTTTCCACCCCCGTGGCTACAGGGCACATGTGGAAGCACATGAGACCAAATTCCTACAGAGCCCCAGGACCGAGGCATTTCTGCCCTTGGCCCTGGTCAGTGCCATCTGGAGAAGAAGCTCCTGAAGGCACTGCTGTAGTTCTTGTTGAAGGCCGTGTAGATGAGGGGGTTGAAGAAGGAGTTGGAGTAGCCAAGCCAGAGGAAGATGCTGTTCCAGATGGCAGGGATGTCCCAGGAGCAGAGGGGGCCGACAAGCTCGGTGACAAAGAAGGGGATCCAGCACAGCACGAACACCCCGATGAGGATGCCCACCATGAGCGCTGCCCTCTGTTCCTTCTGCTCGCGCCATGAGTCCCCTTCTGTCTGGAAGGTGACGGTGGTGGGGCGGACTGTGAACACCATCTGGGACTGCTGCGCGGAATCCTTTACCTGCAAGACACAAGTAGCAGCACTGGAAAGACCCAGCTCTCCACGCCTACCAGTTTGAGCCCAGGCGCTGGCGGCCCAGGCCCCATACATCTGCCCTGATGGTTGTGGGACTCAACCACAGACAGGGCATGGCGTGAGAGGGCCGGGCTTTCTGTGTGTGTCCTACAAGGGAGGAGTATGATGTCAGTGGCCCTGTCTGCTCAACAGAGGGGACAATAGCAGCAACAGGGCCTGGGGTGCATGGGATTCAGCAACAAAGGCACAGCACACAGGTGCTCCTAACTTACGGTGGGTCCTGTCCCAGTGGACCTGTCACAAACTGAAAATATCATAAGCCTTTGATACTCTACCCTACCAAGCATGCTAGGTGAGCAGCAGAGCATGCTACAGAGTTCAGGATGTGGACCCTGGGCTCGCAGAGTGACTGGGACCTGCATCTCTCTGTCACTACTGAGCCTCATGACTGAGGGTCCTGCTGCTAGTGAGGAAAATCAAAACAAAAATTTTAAAAGGGCTGTGGATATAGCTCAGCACTCTCTAGGTCCAATCAGCAATACTGGAAAAATAAAAGTGTGATAAGTCTTTATAAAACACCTGTAATCTTAGGAACAGATTTCAAACATCTTTACAATGTTCTAGATTCCTGTGATTCCCTTCTAATGTGACAGCGCATGGGTCAGGATGCTCACCTGCCGAAGCTCGCCAGAGAGCTTCCTGCAGGATGGTCTCTGCCTTCATTTCCTTCTTGCGGGAAGCCGAACTCCCCGAAAGGAAAGTGCCTCTCTCCAGCCCTGTCTGGTGTTGAGCTCTTAGAGAGTGGAGCCACGAGTGGCTGATGATGCAGCGGCCTAAGTATGAAGGAAGGAACTGCAATAGGTGCATTAACTAAGTTAGCACAGTAATCAACCCTACCAAGCCATGGGACAGCGCCCAGGTCAGCAGGTCATTCTCACAGGGGACACTGCTCTGCCTGTCCCTTTGCTCTTCTGCCTTCTGTGGCTGGGGAGGGCCACATAACTTGCTTGCCACCAACATTGTGTATATCTGCTTGGTGCTAGACATGGTGGGAAAGTCTGTCTGGTTAATTTAAGCCACTTAACTGATTCACAGCTGCATCTTTATAGTAATGGATCTGACTTGTTTTTTTATGTATAACATGTCAGGTCATAGTAAGAATACTGTAGTTAAAATAGTTGATGCATGAGTTATTGATTTTGTATGATAATCTTGGTGGCATTTATTTGAAAAACAGTAAGATATCAGGTGTTGAGTAGTTAAAAATAAAGTAAATATTAAAAAAATAAAGTAAATATTGAAAAGCATAGTCCATAGCACTACAACCCTTAGAACACATGCAAAATAAGAAGCAAAATCTCTTTCTGTACCCAACACTTCCTAACAAAGACCAAAAAGGTTGAAACTCTTTCAGGGAAAGACTCCTAGGTGTAGAGACTCCATTCATAATAATTAGAAAAATGGAAGTTTTCATCATTGTTTAAAGATTGTCATAGTAAATAATGCCTGCACGGGCTTTCAAAGAAAATTACAGTCAGTGTTCTCTGCCCCAAAATAATACCCTAACCCATGTAGCCATGAGTAATCAAATGGCCCAAAGTTTGCCTTTGGTCAGCTACAGAGGAATCTACTCACAGTTAATACTTCCTGTCCAACAGCTAATATTTCCTGTTATACTTGCATTAATACACGGTAAAATGATCTATGTGTAAGCTAGAAGAGAAGGCTGTACCTAGATCCCTAAGAAAGAGAGGGGGAATCTTTGAGACTTGCTTCCTTGATCAGATAGGAGACCTTGGGTCACAGCTTGGTGGATCATCCAGATCGTCCACATGCTGCTTCTACCTACACTTGTTTGTCTCATACTTGTTCAGTGTCTGTTGTTCACAACCTTACATGCACAACAGGTGATTTAGAATGATTGAAAGAATAGGATACAATCACGTGAATCAGTGTGCAATCTGCCCTCTCCTCTCCTCCCCTCTCCTCCCCTCCCCTCCCCTCTCCTTCCCTCTCCTCTCTTCTCCTCCCTTCTTCTCCCCTCCCCTCTCCTCTTCGCCCCCTCTCCCCACAGGCTGGGGACCAAACCTAGGGTTTCATACATGCTAGGCAAATGTTAGTGCCCTCAGTGAGCACTCTTAACCTCAGGTCTCCACAGATGAAATTTCACCTTCAATGAGAGCCGATAACAGTAGTGAGAATGTGGAGAGTCCTTGATGGTCTCCCTGAAGTTTTGGCTGGGATAGGACAACAAGTAGGGGACTGAGAACTCAACATTCCCACACATGTAGGGGAAGACTGGGGACCTGTGGCTGGTTCTAACCAACTCCTTGACTAAGGACAAATCATCTCAATGAAGATGCCTTTAGAAGCCAATCCACTGGTGTTGGTGCTTTGCTTCTAAAAGTCAGCTCACCAGCAATGCACTCATTTCAATAAATTCCCATCAGATTAACAGCCAAGCAACAGCTGTTCATGCAGATGGTGACAATCCACTTGCACCTCAGTGGCCTAAGCCCCAAATCATGCCTTCCAGAGGCAGTGTGTAGGATCAGCTTTCTGCTCTCTACACAGTGACAGTGCGCCTGACCAGACCAGCATGGCTGTCTTACTCTAGCAAGTGATACCTTTCTTTCCATCATTTAATTTCAGATCTTCTGTGGTGGTTCATCATCCTTTGACAAGTTCAAGGCCCATCTGTCTCCTGCTGCCAGCTCCTATCCCAGTGCCTGATGCAGGTTAGGGCCTGTGCATACATTGAAATAAAACTCAGCAGATGAAGAAACCAGGAAGATGTGTTGTGGTTTCCCTCGGTAACACAGCTAGCTGGCAGGAGGACTGTATTTAGAAACTTTGACACCCACTGTCACAGAGCAGTCAGCAAGCCTGCTTTGCAATTATTCCTCAGAAGAGCAGAAGGACAAAGGCACCCCCACTTCACACACAGAGCTCTGGATCATGTAGAGGTCTCAGAAGGCCAAGGGATCCATTTTTAAAAGTGATCTGGCAGAGAGAGAGGAAGGAAGCAGTGTGTGTGTGTGTGTGTGTGTGTGTGTGTGTGTGTGTGTGTGTACCAAAGTCTTGTAATTCTGTGCTTCTGCTATTATCAAGACAAACATAATGGGGCACCCTCATCCTTTCACAATAAGCACAGAGAGAGAACTGGAAATGATTGTCCTCTCAAAGCTGGGATTAGCATTGACTGTTAACCTCGTTTGCCTGGGTGGGCATCCAGCTGTAGAGGATTTCTGTGAAGAGGGCCTCGGAGATGACCCCGAATCTGAGTGCACTCTCACATCAGCCATAGGAAGCACCAGGCACTGTGATGGGATGTCTGGCGTCCTTCTGAACTGCCACTCCTGGTTCCGTGTACAGATCTAATACATCAGCGCTCCCAATAATTGATATTCTGGGCATTTTGGTCTGAACAAGTCTTGACTGCAAGGCTGTCCTGTTCAGCAGCATCCTGGTCTCCACATGCTAGCACAGTAGCATACTACCCTCAAGTCGGGGTTGCCAGAAATGCCTCCAGACTGTCCAAATGTGCTCTAGGGTGCAGTGTCACTCTTAGCTGGGGACTACTGTCATAGAAAAAGGACAGGTGGCCTCAGAACTCTTTCCCCCTCTTTCCTCTAGAAACCCCGTTCTTTCCGTAGCTACATTTCTAGTCTAAGTTTTGGCAACTGAGTATGCTCAGAATTGGCTACTAACTACTGAAAATGCAATCATACTGCGGGATCACAAAGGGTGTCTATCTTCCTGGCCAGACCCAACTCTGCATAGGCAAAGCCTGTCATTCTGTTACCTCTCTCCTGAGGCCCATAGTATGCACTTGGCATGGTATACTTAATTAAATGTGCCTTGCTGTCCCTGGGGCCCATGTATGTTTCTAACCTGACTTCTGTGTGTGAATGAGGTTCAGAATGAGCCTTGGTAATTGATAAGGAAGGGATGGGGAAGATGTCCCCACATCCAACGGATGCCGTTTTGATGTGGCTATGGAATCTTGCATCATAGGGTCAGCTTATTAAGAGTTAACAAAAAACAGGAAAATGTGGGTGGGGAGGAAATATAAAAGAGGCTTTATGGTTGCTGCAGTAGCTGTTGCACATTAGATGCTACTTATGGGGAGCTGAGGAGTTGTCTGTCTTGGGTTTTTAATTTCCTGCTGTAGCTTTCCTCATGATCAGGAGGGCAGACAAGTGGTGCTCTGGTGTGCACGTAGCAGATAAGGCCACAGGAACTAGAGAGGCAGTGTCGTAGGGCACAGGAACAGCAGATACAAACACAGGAAGAGACCGGAGCAAACAATATTTGCAATCCTACATCAGGAGGGAAGGATGCTGCCAAGTGACAGTAACCTAGGTGATGCCATATTTTGAAAATTGGCTGCTGTAATTTGCAAAGAAAAATGGACAGGGACAAACCACTAAGGTGCTGTGCCTGAAGTGCTGTGCTCTCCTGTGGAGTGTGGGCACCGCCTCTCCCCGACACCCACTCTCAGTGTGGAAAGCTTCGGGTGTTTCAGAGGTGCAGGCTCTGGGTGTCCCAGGCACCTACTTCTCCACATGCTTTGGAGGACGTCACAGTTCTACAGAATTTTATTTCCAAGGGGGATGCAGTAGAACACAAAGCACAAACTTCTCATTTTATAGCTAAGGAAACAATGCATTGGAGATGCCAGTAGGACGAGCAGCTTTCTGATGTGGAGTTTGTCAGAGCAAACTCGCTGGCCCTTCTTTTCTTCCCAGCCTGTCCCTCCCTACACCCAAAAGCTTCTGCTTTCCCCCAACACTGGGGATGGCAGGCCGGGGTGCGTCCTGTGCAGATGCCAGCGAAGTACCGTTAAGGAACACTGTGCACTCACCTCCATAGCTTCAGGCACGGGTGAGACACTGTTGGTCTTCCTGGCACCCACGCGGAGCTTGGCGGCCTTGTAGATCTTCCAGTACACGAAGAGCACCACGCAGAGCGGCAGGTAGAAGGCCCCCACGGTGGAGAACACGGCGTAGGAGGGCTCTCGGCTCACCTGGCACTCCTCGCGGTGCTCAGAGTAGGTCTCCCCCCAGCCGAACAGCAGCGGGGCAAGAGAGATGGCAGCAGAGAGTGCCCAGGTGAGCATGATCATCACGTTGGACACGCGCTTGCGGGTGCGGATGGTGTACTCCAGGTGGCGTGCGATGGACCAGTAGCGGTCCAGGGCTATGGCCGTCACATTCCAGATGCTGGCTGTGCAGCACAGCACGTCACATGCCACCCATAGCTGGCACAAACGCCGGCCCAGCTGCCAGCGGCGCCCGGACAGCTCGTGCACCAGACTCAGTGGCATGACCAGCGCGGCCACCAGCACGTCTGAGACAGCCATGGAGGCCACCAGGTTGTGCGGGACACGGTGGAAGGTGCGCACGCGGAAGATGGTGGCCAGCACCAGCAGGTTCCAGGCGAACGTGGCTGCCACGAGAAGGCCCAGCAAGGTGAGAACAAGCATGCTGAAGATGGACAGCAGGGGCGGGCTGGGGCGCAGGTCCTCAGCACCCAGGCTGCAGTTAGGCTCCAGAGAGGATGGTGTGGAGAAGGCAAAGGAGGAAAAGTTCACGAGCAGATCCATCCCTGGGGTGGCACACCAGCGTCGCACACTTGCAGCAAGGGCACTCAAGACTCCAGTTGACCCCCTGCGCTCAGTCTGGATGTTCACAGCCTATGGCCAGTGGTGAGGCGTGTGGGGACCGAAGGTGGCCCCAGCCTCCTGCCCGAGCTTCCAGAGGTACGGGGTGATCTGGAGGAGGGCGCTAAGCTGCAAGCCAGTGATCCTGAGGCCCCCAGAGGCCAGGACAGCAGGGTCAAGGAGCTGGGTCACATGTTGCAGGTTCCTCACCTTGGGGGAGACGGCTGTCCAGTAGCTCAGAGCCCAGCATCCCGGGGTTGCTCCCGCGGCGAGCAGGTGCCCAAAACTCGGCCGTGCGTCAGAGCCGAACTCTCAGCGTTGCTTCCACCGCCAGCCCTGCTCTAGGCAGCTGTCTGTAGCCTCAGCTCCTTGCTGGGGAGGCCACGTAGGTGCCTGCTCCCGGGAACTGCCTCCTGATCCGGCTACGTCCCTTCCCTACTCCGTCTGCGGCTGCGGCTCCAGGAAGGGGACGCTGACGCGCCCACCAGACCTGCCTTATCAAAGTGGGACCCAGCCCTACGTAAGGCATCAGCTGACAGAGCCGCCGTCCCCGCCTGACTCCACGCGGGCTGTGGCGCTGTTCGCCGTGCCGCGCGTTCCCCGTGCTTCGCGCAGAGCTCAGAGGAACGCGGCAGAACAGATCTTGCGTTTGCCGCTGTCCGCGGTGCTGACACCACCTGTCTGGTGCCGTGGGTGCTGTCCGAGGTCCTGCCTCTTTTTACTTGAGATGGGTGCTTGTGTGGAACAAATTGGTCAATGAACTCCGGTACCTGTCGTTCAGGAGGTGGCCCTGCAGACCTTGAACCCCGTCTTCTACTTGTCCCAACTGCAGTCTGGGATTTTGCCCGGATTTTTGCGTCCAGATTTGAGTACCTGATTGCTTCCTTTGTACATGATTCTTGGTTGCTTCCTTTAAAGTGCTTGTTTTCCTATAGGTGAAAAGGTAAGATGGTGTTTCCTGCTATCCTGAAAGACGTCTAGGCATTGGAGCTCGAAAGCACTCCTCAGAAAGAAGCTGTGCCATCTCTCTATCCATTGAGCTAAATTTACTGCTGGGACAGGAACAGTTGGATACAAGGTGTTACAAATGCTCTATTGCATAAAAAATAAGGGGAGCATTTAACTCCCTGCCCCAAAAAACCAGATGCACATCCCTAGAAATTGAGAAATTATTAAATATTTCCCTTTTATTTCCCTCTTTTTCTAAGTCGGTTTTCTTGTAGCTGAGACAAAATGCCCAACACCCACAACTTAAGGACAGAGAGGTTTCTTTGGGCTTGCATTTCAGCCCATAGTCAGCTGGCTCCAGGGTAGAGTAGCACAGCAGAGGGGTCTGGTGGAGGAGAGCCGCTCACAGCATGCAGACAGGAAGCAGAGAGAGGAGAGGGTGAGGAGAGGGAGACAAACTCTTCCAGGCCATGTCCCCAGTGACCGCCTCTTCCAGCTAACAGCAATCAGCAATAAGTCCTTGTCTTGCTTACTTTTCTCTCGTTGCTGAAACAAAATACCCAATGCCCAAAAATTAAGGAAGGAGAGATTTACTTAGCTTACAGCCTGTGGAGGTTTCAGTCCATATTCAGCTGGCTCCAAGGCAGGGTGGCACGGCACAGGGGCAACTCTTCAAGGTGTCACATGACAGCAAAAGCAGCAAGAGCGAAAAGGGGGAAACAAGTCTCCTTTCCTCTCTTATATTATAAGCAGACTGCCCCCATCCAGGGGAAGTATAGCACTCACAGAATCCCCATGCCTTTCGCTTGCACAGGCTCATGGTGAATACAAAGTAAGGCGCCTGCTCCCTGCTGAGTCACATAGTTAACCTTCTAAACTTCTCAAGTTGACACAACGAACAACATCCTAGAGCAGGAAGGGCGTGTCCTTTTCACCCCAGGATGCAGAACTACTGAGTCACTTAGCCAAGCCTCCAGACTCCTCAAGTTGACACAATGTATCAACCATAAGTCCTACAACCTAGCGCCCTCCCAAATGCCCATCTTTGAGCACGGGAGGCTTTAGGTGGACATCTAGATATAAACAATAAAGT
Source organism: Dinomys branickii (assembly GCA_004027595.1). Lineage (NCBI taxonomy): Eukaryota > Metazoa > Chordata > Mammalia > Rodentia > Dinomyidae > Dinomys > Dinomys branickii. Next base: position 71,652 of record PVLD010003007.1, read on the forward strand.
CATTCCTCCCCTGCAAACGTGGAATAGTAAAGGTGTTTCTTTTTTAAAGATGGGTCCTCACATCCTGCTAACATCTGTCAGCACTCAGCACATGTGCATGCTGACATGACCATGAAGCACCAAGCCCAGGATAGCTGACTTTCTAAAAAAGAAAAGTCCTGGTTCTTAGTTATATTGCTATTGGATAAGGTTACTTCGGTGAAATTATTGAAGTGAGATTTTAAAGATCACACGATAGAAGAAGAGGGTGATTCTCGTTTGTTTTGCCTTGCCGTTTTTTATGATGTGAGAGGCTAGATGTGAACCTTCAGGTTGTTGTTGGAGTGGTGACATTATGTTACTATCTCAGGAGGTTTCTACTAGCAGGATGAGTGACATCTCCTGTCACTCCTGGGATGGGGCAAAAATCACAGTTATTCTTAGTTTGCTCTTCTCTCCCTTAACATTGGTCAGATGTCAGAACAAATGTCACACAACACAGCCCACAGGAGAGGGATGCAGGATCACCAGGGTCCTGTTGCTCCTTTGTTGTCGTTACTGCTCTGTTTTGTTTTGTTTTCTGCCTTTTCAAGGCGAGGTCTTGCTATGTAGTTCAGGCTGGCCTTGAACTCACTATGCAGTCTAGGCTGGCCTCAGACTCCTCATGACCATCCTCCTGTCTCAGCCTCCAAAGTGCTGGGATTATAGGCATGCATCAGCTGCCATGCTCAGCTTTAAAAACTAACCCCTAAATCCCAAGGTCGTGGTATTTGGAAGTGAGAACTTTGGGAGGTGATTAGAGTTAGATGAGGTCCTGACACTGGCTCCTCATGATGACATCAGTGGCTTCAGAGGCACAGGGAGGGAGACCCTGAGGCATGGGTGCTCTGTTTCACCATTTGATGACACAGCAGAAAGCCTTCACCAGACCTCTGGTCTCCACAAATCACTCTGCCTTGGGTGCTCTATTACAGTAACAGAAAACAATGACATATACCTAGTACCTGAGGCCAGAGAATGCAGGGGCCTTCTTGGGGGGACTCAGAGCATGCCCCCTTCACTGAGTCCATCTGGGGGGAACTGCTGGAGCTGGGCATGATGGCACATACCTGTAATCCCAGTCCTCTGAGAGGCTGCAGCAGGAGGGTGATAAACTCAAGCTCAGCCTGGACAACCCAGATCCTGCCTCAAGAAAAAAAATAAAATAAGGGCTTGGGGTCTAGCTCAGTGCAGACTCTGGATTTAATCTCTAGGTTTTATTTTTTAATTTTTAAAGAGAAAACAAAAACAAAATAACGAAAACCAAGACCAAAACGAAGCAATCCAAAAAGTATAAAAATGATACAGAATTTCAAAACAAGATGACAGGAAATCAACAATGGTTGTTGTATTACTTATTATCTTCAAAGTAATTGCTGAGATTATCAGATACAGGTATGCAAGATCGATAGAACATTAATGGTTCTTTCCAATAATGCAATAGAAATTACCAGTACAATTATCTTAGTATCATATATATGTTATATATATACATATATATGTATGTACTTTTCCTTCCTTCTTCCTTTCTTTTCTCCTTTCCCTCATCTTAGTTGTTCTTTCCTATTGAGAAGTTTCTTTCCCTTTCACAATATCTGTTGTACCTTTCAGTTTTATTTACTCTTTCAGGTTCTTAAACTAAGGAGACAATACAATATTTACACATTCAGGTCTGATCTTTTTCACTTATGAATATGGTTCCTAGTTGCGTCCATTTACCTATAGAAGCCTTGAGTTTATCTCTCTTTAGAGCTGAGTAGCACTCCATTGTATAAAACTACATTTTTCTTATTCACTTCTCAGTTGATGGGCATTTGGGTTGTTTCCAAGTTTTTTGCTATGACAAATTGTGCTTGTATAAACGTGGGTGCACATACATCACTGTGGCATGATGTTTTTAATTCTTCTAGAAGAATACCTAGAAGGGGCATGGCTGGGTTAAATGGGCCCTCTAGCACTAATTTTTTGAGGAACCTCCAGACTGATTTCCAAAGTGGTTGCACCAGTTTACATTGCCATCAACAGTGGAGAAGGGTTCCTTTTCCGAAACCCCGCAACCCCTCCAGCATTTGTTATTGATGGTTTTCTTGTTGGTAGCCATTCTACTGGAATGAGATGGAATCTCAATGTTGTTTTAATTTGCATCTCTCGAATGACCAATGAGGTTGAACATTTTTTCATGAATTTATTTGCCATTTGTATTTCTTTATCTGAGAAACATGTATTCATGTCAGATGCCCATTTTTGGATTGGGCCTTTGAATTTGGCGGGTCTGAGGTTTTCTAATTCTAGAGACAAGTCCTTTGTCTGAGGGACAGTTAGCTAAAATGTTTTCCCACTCTGGGGGTTGCCTTTTCACTCTATTGATTTATTTTGAAGTATAAAAGGTTTTTAATAGGATGAGATCCCAGTTGTTGATTCTTTGAAGTGTTTCCCATGCAATTTTGGTTTTGTTCATGAAGATTGTGTCTACCTCTATGTCTTCAAGATTTTGACCTAGTTTCTCTTCCAGTAGATTTAGTGTTTCTGCTTTAATATTTAAATCTTTCATCCATTTTGACTTTAGTTTAGTGCATGGTGATAGACATGGGTCTAATTTTGTCTTTGGCATGTAGACAGCCAGTTTTCCCAGTACTATTTATTAAAGAGGCTACCTTTCTTCCAGTGAATATGCTTGGCCTCTTTATCAACGATAAGGTGGCTAAGTGTGTTTGTGGTTGTGTCCACATCTTCTAATCTGTTCCACTAGTCCTCAGGTCTATTTTATGCCAGCACCATGCTGATTTTAGATTAGCTTTGTAGTATAATTTCAAGTCAGGGATTGTGATGGCTCCTGACTTGTCTTTGTTGCTCAGGATTGCCTTTGCCATTCTAGGTCTCTTCTGGTTTCAGATGAATTCTAGGAGTATTTTTTGTGGTTTCTCTAGTTCGCTAGTTCTGTATTTTCTCTAGTTCTGGAGTTTTAGCGAGGTATGCTAATGGTATTTTGATCAGGATCACATTAAATCTGTATAACAGTTTTGGAAATATGGCCATTTTCACTATGCTGTTTTTTCCTATCCATGAACAAGAACTAGTTTTCTGTTTTCTAGTATCCTTTTCAATCTCCTTTTTCAGAGTACTGTGATTTTCAATATATAAATCTCTTACATACTTTGTTCAATTAATTCCTAAGTATTTCATGTTTTTGGATCTAGTTGATCTATCTCTGTGTGACAATGGAGTATTGTGGGCTTCTGTTATAGTTGTATTATTGCTTATTTGATTTTTCATGTCTATTAATAATAAGATAGTTGTCATATATTTGGGTACTCCTGTATTTAGTACATATATATTTATCATTGTTATCTCTTCCTCTTAAAATGTCTCCCCAACAAGTATGTGATGACCTTCTTTATACCTTTTGATCATTCTTGGTTTGAAGTTGACATTGTCTGCAAAAAGAATAAGTACTTCTGCTTTTTTCTGGGTTCCCGTTGCATGGAAGATTGTTTTCCATCCTTTGATTTTCAGTCTATGAATTTCTTTCTGCATTAAATGTGTTTCTTATGTACAGCATATTGTTGGATCTTGTTTCTTGATCCATTCTGCCAGTGTGTTTCTTTTGGTTTGTGAATTGAGGCCATTTACATTGATGGTTATAACTGATATGTAATGGCTTATCTTGGTAATGATATTTTCCTGCTGTTGGTTCTCTGCTTTTCCCCCTGTTTAATTGTTTGCCTTGCCTGGTAATTTCTTCCTGTTGTTGTTCTTGGAATTGTAGTTATATTTATCTCTGTCTAGAATATCTTTTAGTAGTCTTTCTAGGGTTGGTTGGTGCTCATAAATCTCTTCAGTTGTTCTTTGTCATGGAAGCATCTTATTTCTCCATTACTTTTGAAAGATAGTTTTGCAGGATATATCAATCTGGGTTGGAAGATGTTTTCTTTCAGGACTTGAAATACTTCACTCCAAGCTCTCCTTGACTTGAGGTTTTGTGTTGAGAAGTGTGCCATGGTTCTGATGGGCTTTCCTTTATAGGTGATCTGTATATTTTCTTTAACAGCTTTTAATATTCTATTCTTATTCTGAATTTCTGAAATCTTTTTATGTCTTGATGTAGTTTTATTTTGGTCATGAATGTTTGGAGTTCAAAACGCTTCATTTATTTGTGTGTCAAATTCCTTACTCACACTTGGGAAGTTTTCTGCCATTATTTCTGTGGAGAGTTTATTTTTATGTCATTTGTGCTGTCTCCAGTTTTCTCACTGACTCCAGTCAATCCTATGTTATTCTTTTTTGCTTCATCTTGTAGCTGTTGGATTGATTTTTCATGGTCTCTTGCTAATTTTAAAATATTTCTTCATTTTCACTATATTTAATTCTGTCTTCAAGATCTGAAATCCTCTCCTCTCCTTCATTCAACCTGTTGCATATATTTTCAATGGAGGTTTTAATGTCTTGAGTTTCTGTTTGAATCTGTTTCATGGATTTCATTTCTTTCCTTGCTGGGCATTATTAATTTCCATCATTTTTCTAAGATAATCTATTCCTTTATCTGTGTCTTCTCTAATATCTTTTATTTTAAGCATCGTTTATTTCTGTACCTGAGTGACTGTTTTCTCCATAGCCTTTTCCCCTTGTTTCTTCACTTCTGCTGCTGTCATTTCAGAAAGTTCTGGTATTTGATTTCCAGTTTCATCTATCTCCTTGAGTTCTGGCTTGTCCTGGGTGGGCTGGGGGTCTGGGGTTGCATTTTATTTCTGTGTCTTGTCATTTTCTATTTTCCCTTTTTTATTTTGTTTTCTGTGTTGATATTGCCAGTTTCTTATGATATATAGCTTTGTCACTAATATTTAGGTTTCCCTAGAGGATGTCTGTTCTTTAGGGCTATCTTCTAGATGCAGGTAGTTTCTTATAGCTCTCCCAACTCTTTCTCTTAAGAGGTTTTTTTATGACCTAGATTCCCAACTTGTAATGGATGCAAGATTACTATTTGGCTCAGCTCCTATTCCTTTGGTACTGGGCTGTAGTGGCGATTATGACCTCATACAGTCACAGTGTTATCATACAGAGGAGGAGAAAAACTGTTTATAATATGTATGGTATCCTGGCTAAAGTAGTACAGTTATTAATAACACTAGTTTCAAGTGCAGCTTAACTACAGATAAACTGTGGTAACCATTAACCTGTTGCCTCTGAGCATAGGAGTAAACTCTAAAATTATGTAACAAAATTAAAGGTATACTGTGCCCTTCTGTGCAATGATTTTCCTCCTTAGGTGATTTTACCCTTCTGTCAGGAGCAGGGGGTTAAGACATTTAGGGGGCAGGCTAAAGTGATGAGTGAGGTCAAATATAGTAGAGTCGGGCTGGAGATTAAAGGATGATCACACAAGCTTTGGGATGCTGGAGGACACAGGAGGGAAAGAATAAAATTGAATACAAAGGGGTAGTCAGAAGGGCAGAGACAATGTTTACTCACTTGAAAGTTTAAATTTAAGAAGTAGTTGAGGAAAAAGAAGGTGAATCTATAGAAGGGAATGAAAACAATGGTAAGAACCTTAAACACTGAAAATAAGAAGGGAAAAGAGAAAGAGAACAAAAATGAACAGAAGAAAATAAGAAAGAGAAAGGCAATGAGAGAAAGAGAACAGAGGAAAATAGAAAAAGGAAAAATATAAAATCCCAAATACAAAAGTAACTACGAAGAAAACAAGATGACATTCAATCAGACAGGAGAGGGGCAGCCAATCAAACAAGGGAGAATGAAAGTGGTACCATACCTCTGGTGCTTACAGTTCTGTGAGAGTGTCTATATTTAATCCCAGAGATGTGCTGGGTATGAATCTGATCTTGGCCTCTGGATGTGGGGCCTGGAACTGCACTTCTGGTGGAGCTCTCCGGAGTCCAACTGCTGGCTCCTCGCAGCTGCATCAGACGCTTCCACATTGCTGGTCTTGTCAATTACTCTGCCCTCTAGAGGTGTGTTTGCGCCCATGTACCTGGCACAGGGTTGTTGTCCTGGGTCTCAGGTCCTGGGGTTTCAGTCAGTCTGCTCCACAAAGGCGTGTGTCCTTACACTCCACTCAGAGACCCTGCTGTCCCCAAGACAATGGAGGAAGTGCAGAGCATGGACTCTCGCTCTACGTGCAGGCCTTGCCCTCTGGAGAGTGGGGGAAGCATGGATCAGGGACTCATTCTGCTCGCAGGCCCCATCGCCCCCGCCCCCAGTTTTTGTTTAAGAAAGAAATGTACTAGTGAAAGGCCCTTTGCAGGGGCCAGGACTAACAGTAAGGGAGGTATGTAGCAGAGTGGGGCTCACGTCCTCCCTGCAGGTGACAGAGCTCCAACCCACAGGTGCATCTACCTGACCAGCAGAGGCCAAAGCTCACAATTACCATTAGGACCGGGGTGTGTGTGGGGGGTGGTTGGGGGTGTATGAGCCTCAGCTTGATGGGGAGACCACAGGGCCCCCAGGGACAGGGTAGGCAGGCAGCTAGCAAGGAGGTTTAACATCTGCAACCCAAACAAAATCCTACGCCAGAGGCACAGGAGGCTGACAGTCACCCCCATGAGAAGCCACACTGTCTCACTGGATGCTCAACTCTGAGGCCTACAGCCACTGGTAGAGAGAGACTAGGCTCCCAGGGAAGGAGCCTGTGACACTGCGGGTGGCACATGCTAGCACACTTCCCCAGGTCTGGCACCAAAAGGACCTATAGCCACCATCAAGGGCTTGTGGTGGCAGAAAGGCGAGCACCCAGACATGCTGTGGATGATCAGGCCTGAGGCTGCTAAGTACTACCAGAGCTTGCTAAATCTCCTCTGCCTCCACTCTCTGGGCAGTGGGGCTGCTGTGCACACATACACTCGATGCCACCTCTTCCTCTGCAGTCACTTTTTCTCTCTACCCAATATGCTCACTGGGTTATTTTGAAGCAAATCCCATGACAGTATTATATCCATCATATATTGTAGCTCATACCTCCCAAAAAAGGACTCTAAAAACATCATCACATGCATTATTGCACCTGAGGAGTTTAACCCTCCTGGGACCCTGGCCTAGGACCATCAATCTCTTGCTCAGAAGTACAACGACAGAGTAAAATGCAGACCAAACATGTATTTTAGCTACAAGGGGGACCAGGATGGTCCAGCTCAGTGATGGGCCAGGACACAAGGCAACAGTGTCCTTGGCCTTTGTGAGGTGCACAGCATGACTGGGGCATGCTGGTGGCTGCAGGAAGCAGTGGGGTGAACTGCTGACATGCTCACGGTTCAGAGATTGAGGAACAATGCAGTTTTGGAAAAGCATTCAAGAGCAGCAACCTGGTTAACCCTGATGGTCTGCTAAATACGACTGCTGAACTGGATGGAATTTGCACATGTCAAATTCTCAGCTGCCAGGTTAGCTTGCTTTGAGGTGCCAGAATTCACAGACTATTTGTTGGTCTCAGCTCTTGCCTTGGCTTAAAGATGAATCTGTCTTTAAGCCAGACAGGGGTCTCGCCACAAGTCATGTAGGCCTAGGACAGACTCTCAATTTATTTTTGTGCCAATTTATTAACTATTGCCTGTTGTGCACTGTGTCAAGCTGGCCCCCAGTATAGCCCCATTTCCCCAACACCATCAAAGCTCTAGTCAGGGTCACATTTTGCCAACTTTTAATGGTTGGCTTCCTGGAACCAGGACCCACACGGGTGTATCTGCTGCACTTGGTTGATGTCTCTGAAGTCTTTTTTGTCTGTGAGTTGCTTGGCCCTTGTGCTTTATTCTTATATGTATTAAAGAGGATCACTTGTTTGCTTACATATCATTCAACTCAAATTTTAGTGCATGCAAATCACCCTGAGATCTTTTGAAAAGCAGATTGAAGTGTAATTTGAGCTTCCGGGCTCCCACGGGATGTCTGTGCTCTTGATCTACTCACAGTACTTCTTTCTCTCTCTCTCTCTCTCTCTCTCTCTCTCTCTCTCTCTCTCTAACACGCTGCACAAGGCCCTGGGTTCCTTTTCAGAGCTGAAATGGAACCCAGGGCCTTGTGCATGCTAGACAAGTACTCCTGAACTGCACTCTCAGCTAAACTAAATTTTCCTCAGCTGAATTCTTCATTGAGTTGATTGCATCTCAAGTTGTATATTCAACATATTCCTCTCTCACTTATTTCTTATCAATTATTAGGGGGTTTAGAGGCTTGGCCACATTCAAACCTAGATGTTTTGGCAGGTGGGAGTGCTTTCTGCACAGTGCTTCCTCCCTGGGAGGCTCTGTGTAGACAAGAGCCATCAGAGTCAGGTTCCATTAGCAGGATTATCACCTTCTTAGAATGGTTTACCCGGAGTCTTCTCATAATGGCTTAAAAGAATTTCTGTGGCCCCTTGTTTCACTTTGGGTTGCTAAGTGGTGATATCCTGTCATTTCTTCTTCAATGAGTAGCTGCAGTACTCTTATAAAAATGTTCTTAACTAGCCAGTCACCTTAAGTTATACTTACCATATGTGAGCCTGTGCGTGTAAGTTTAATCAGAGGAAAATGGCCCTACAGTACACAACGTCAGGAGAGCTTGTCCTCTTTGCGGAGATGGAGACTAGAAAAGGGTTACTTCTTGCTGGTTACACAATGTGTCCACTTGCGAGAATTCTTTGAGTTGTACACTTGTGACTAGTGCTTTTCTTATATGTGATCCTCTGTATTTAAATATTATGCTTTGTATATTATAGATTATACCTTTTTTTTTGAGACAGGGTCTCACTATGTATTTCAGTCTGGCCTTGAACTCATTATGGAGTCCAGGCTGGCCTCAAACTTGTAGCAATTCCCTTGCCTCAACCTCACAAGTGCTGGGACTATAGGAATGCCTGGCTATAGATCATATTTAATAAACTAAATGAATGAATAAATAAATAAACAAAAGAAGCTCAGCATTTTCCAATATAAACTTGTCCCTCTGAGATGAATGACTTCCTCCAGCAACAACTACCTTTAGCAAAACTGGGACCTTATGGTTATCTTGAAGCCATTTGTTTAAAAATACCAGGGTGGGAGGTAAGTAAAAGGATTAAAGTGGGTTATTAAAATGGGTGACTCCCTGAGACGATTGTGAACAAGTATTACGAACATCCACTAACAAAAATAAAAATTCTAATTAAAAAAGAAAATATGCTAAGAATGCCAGATATTGCACTTCCACAGAAAATGTTAAATGTTACCATATTACAATATTTTATAACAATGGTAAAATCAGAATGCCATTTGCCTATGGCAACTGTCTGCCGCTTTCAGCATCATCTTATAGCCATTTTTAACCAGGAGCGGTGTCGGTGGGAAGTCACAGCATGCCTGACTCCAAAATGACATCACAGGTGACCAGAAGCCTGGGCTCTGTGAAGGGTTGCAGCTGCAGCCTGTGACATCCTGGGGATGGCTGTGTGTCTCTGTCTGCACTTCTTTGCAGCCTGGCTTGCCACCTTGTGGCTGCAAGTCAGCATCTGCAGGTTCAAACATTCTCGGAGAAAGGAATCTCCTCGCGGAGTCCCACAGTGGTTGCACTAGTTGACATTCTCACCAGTAGTGTCCAAGGGCTCCTTTTCCCCTGCAGCCGCCAGCTTAGTTGTCTGGTTTCTTGATGATAGCCGTTCTTTCACGAGTAAGGTGGAATCTCAGCGCTATTTTAATTTGCATTTGTCTAACGGCCAGTGAGTTTGACCATTTCTTTCATGTATTGATTGTCCACTTGTACTTCCTCTAAGAAGTGTTTATTCATTTCAATGACAGGTGGCCAGTGGATGACAATGTGCCATCCTAACATGTCGCCATGTACCGTGGGGTCACTGTGAGTCCAAGACCTAACAAATGATAATAAATATCCTACACACTGAGATCTTTGTTTCTTTGGTTACCTAAAACTGGCAAAGCATGCTTTTTTTTTTTTTTTTTTTGAGACAGGGTTTCACCATGCAGTTCAGGCTGGCCTTGAACTCACTATGTAGCCTAGAATGGCCTTGATCTAGAAGTGATACTCCTGCCTCAGCCTCTCAAGTACTAGGTTTACAGTGCCCACTTTAAAAGCACAGTAGTTTGGACATGGTCCAAACTCTTATCCTTCAGGCTCCCTGGTGTCTAACACCTACCTAACAGTTTGATTAATTATGACCACTGAGAAGAATTGGTGATTGACCAAATAGCAGAAAAGGAATAAAGGTTGCTCATATGCAAGGGAGGAAAGCACAGCAGAGGGAAAATTATAGGCACATGAGTACCCAACCCCCTTTGCCCTGACAAAAGGCAGAAGTTTAACAGCCCTTTTCTTCATGGGGGACATAGACAATTCCAAGGAATCATGAGGAATGTAATCATATTCTGCAAACAGGTACTCATAAAAAACAAAAACTGGCCAAGCATGGTGGTATAAACCTGTTATCCCAGCACTCAGGAGACTGAGGTAGGAGGATCACTGAGAGTTTGAGGCCCATCTGGGCTATGTAGTGAGTTCAAGTCCAGCCAGAGCTATGTAGTGAGACCCTGTCTCAAAAACAAAGAAATGAACTGAGAAAAAAAGAAATGCACAACAAAAAGTTAATAAATGAATAAATAAGTAAATGAATTGATTTTTAGAGAAAAGAATGATCCAAGGGACAGAAATTTGCTTATAAAATGATTCTCTTGGCATGTGGGTATGCCCAATGGACAGATCATACTTTTATTTTCCAGGTGCAAAGCTTTGAACCCAAGACCTTCACATTGAACTACATCTCTAATCCTTTTTATTTTGTTATCTTGAGATGCGGGTCTTACTTAAATTATTGAATTGCCCAGGCTGGGCTTGAACTTGTGATCCTTCTGCCTCAGCCTCCGAGAGTGCGGGGATTATAAGTATCTGGTGACCTTTGATCTTCTTCAGGTCCAGTCTTATCAAGAATGACAGCATTCCAAGCAGGAGACACCCTTGCCCATGGAGATGGCTGTGTGAGTGTGACTCTCTTCTAGGGAGGGTCACCTCTGCCTAAGAAGCTGCATCTTGAAATAACCAGCTCATGAAGACCCCCTGTCACGGAGGCAGGGTGGGCCTCACTCGGGGCCCACAATATTTGAGGTAGCGGGTCCTGAGTGCCCCCAGCACCCTAAGTGGGGACAGTTGTATGATTACAGTTTGGAAGTGAAAGGACAGAAGCCTCCGTGATTCTGCTTTGCCTGTCTGGAAGCAGAGAGGAAGGTATAGAAGATTTACTACTTTTTCCTGCAATTTCTCAAACAATCCACTTTTCCTTCCTGGGAGATAAAGCTCAGTTATTTGGGGACAACAACCTTCTTCCACTGAGTGGTTTGGGCAGCAAATAGAGGCGCCCATCTGTGTAGACACTGGAAGGCTCTGAGCCTGTCTCAGCCCCGGGGTGCATGGATCAAGAGAGCTGTGACCCAAGTCTGGCGGTCGACCAATTGTGCCTTCCAGGGGCCTCAGTGTGGGAGTGCGGGAACAGTGGCTCCAGTCCGGTTGAATGCTCAATAAAGTCTCTCTGGAAATCCTCCCTTGTTAGAGGGCTGGCTCTTTCCCACCCTATTCCCATGCTTGCATTTCCAGCCTTGCTTTATTTCTTTTTCATTTTTTTTTCTTTTTTAAGACAGTCTCACTATGTACTGTAGGCTGGCCTTCAATTCACTATGTAGCCCCACTTGGCACCAAACCCACAGCGATTCTCCCGCCTCAGCCTTCTGAGTCCTAGGATTACAGGCATGCACCACCATGCCTGGCTCTTACCTTTAATGAATGTAAAACCTTGCTATGTTTTTCAGGCATCTTTGTTCAGGACGACAAAAACCTAGAAAGAATCCTTGAAAAGAGCCTACAGCACTCCAGAACCCAGTAACAAGATTACAGCACTCCCCTTGCTCAGAGTCTTCTAAAGATCTGAATAATACACATCATTTTTTCTTTACTTTTCTTTTTAGTTTTTGAGACAGGGTCTCACTGTGTAGTCCAGGCTGCCCTCACACTCATGCCGACCCTCGAGCTTTAGCCTCCTGAGTGCTGGGGTTGCGGCTGTGCACCACTGTGCCCAGCTGGACGGGTTTTCTTTCTGACTCATCTCACAGTATCCCTCCAACTGACTAGTGATACTCCCACCAGTCTTTGTCTTTCTAAGGAGTAGTATGTTTTCAAGTGATGAAAATAAACTGATTTGCCACCGAGGATAGAATTTCTGGTGAGCCCTGTTCAGGAAATGCTGCATCATATTAGAACTTCCATAAAGTGGGGGTTTTAAGAGCTCCGGAACTGTGTCTTGAGAATTCACTGGGATTAGAATACTCCTAAAGACTGATTCCTAGACACCCTTTTAGATTCACAGTCCTGCCAGGTGTGGTGGCACACGTCTGTAATCCCAGCACTCGGGAGGCTGAGGCAGGAAGGAGGGTCGTTGCAAGTTCGAGGCCAGTCTGGGCTACAAAGTGCGCTCAAGGCTAGCCTGAACTGCTTGGCGAGACCCTGTCTCAAATAGACAAAAAAATAAATAAATAAAATAGATTCACAGTCCCTAAACGTGTTGCAAGCCGGGTGTGGTGGTGGTGCGCACCTCTAATCCCAGCCCTTGGGAGGCTGAGCAGGAGGGTCACCACAAACGCAAGGCGAGGCTGGGCTACACAGTGAGGTCAAGCACAGACGGAACTATATAGCAAGATCTGTCTCAAAGAAACCATAAAAAAAAAAATCTAAGCTTAAAGCTCTAACTCTTTATGACTGGGCAGTTTTTTATTTAATTCTTTTAAGGAGTCACATAACCAAATTTTGTGATCCTTTTCTCTTAGTGAATACGTTGCTCATAAATGTGATAATCACATACTGAAATATCTGCCTTTCTATGATAACAATTGTTTTCATTAATATTTGTCCCTACAATCTCCATATTTATCACCATACAAAGTATTTTCATATTTGTTTATCATGACACGAAATGTTTTCTTACACTAGTGCTCGCCTCTTTTCCCCACGAGCTTCCCTGAACAATAGGATTGATATTGTGCACAGTGTGAGCGGCTTTCACTGAGACTGTTCATTTTCACCTGTGCCCTGCTAATAAGCCTCAAATTAAACAGCTCCATCCAGTCTCAGCAGCTGGCATCGTGCCCCACTGAGTATCACAAACTAAAAAATGATTATTTAGGGAGGCTACATAATTATATAACGATGAAAAGCTTGGCAACCAGAGATGTGTATTTTTCAAGATTTGAGAGAAAATTTAATGAAAGTGCCACAAATATATTACTGAGGATGACAGTTTGCACTTAATATGAGGTCCTTTCCTCTATGGATTTCAAAGTCTTGACTAATTAATTAGCCTGTATTCCCTGGTTTTCTTGATGGTCAAGCATTCGGGCAGACCTCCTGGGTGCGTGGAGGCATCACAGGGACACGGGAAGAGCCCTATGGGGTCCCCTGGTTGGTAGCTAGTTAGCACCTGTTGGGCATTAGTCTTCATTTCCTTTCTTTGCTAGTTTGTGACCTTGGAAGCCTCAACTCAGAGTTAGCAAACCTATGTCCACAGACTAAGCCTTCTCCTGCCTGTTTAGCCATTATTAGAATGCGACCGCGCTTGTGTGCGTGCAGGTGCATACTGTCATGCACAGTGCAGTGGGAGATGCCTGGGCAGAGGTTCTAGGGACCACAAAGCCTAAAGCATTTTCTGTCTGGGGCTTGACAAAAAAGAAGAAAAGTTGCTGTCCCTTGATCTAACCTCTGAAGTTATTTTCCTATCTGTAAAGTAAAATGCAATAGTCAATAGCAAAGCAACTTCACTGAAAGAGCTAAGTTTTATATTTGTGTATCATGATGATCTTCAAGTCTGAATCTGTCCATTGGAAACTATCTGCCCCTGAATCTTTCTACATTCTAAGGTGAAAAATCTCTAGCAACTTTTTGGTTTGTTTTTTTGACAGGTTTTCTCTATGTGGTTTGTTTATTGTTTTTTTGAGACAAGATCTTGTTACGTAGTTCAGGCTGGCCTTGAGCTCACCATGCAGCCCAGGCTGGCCTTGAACTTGTAGAGGTACTCCTGCCTCAGCCTGGTGAGTGCTAGGATTATGTGCACATCCCACCATTCCTGGCTATAGCAGTTTGAAACTCTAATTCATTCAAAATATATCCACTCACTCCTTAAATATTTATCATTATCCATGGGACATCAGGCACCACGATGCACACAAAGGGGGATGTGCGTTAAGAGTGTAAGACCTTTTTAGTTGTGCAGGGCCAAGGGGCTGTGAGTCCTTCTATATTCTGAATCTAGGCATTAGGATGAAGGCAGTCTCCTTGCACTGCTGTGAGCACTCACAGAAACATCACACCGCCTGCCACATTAGTTGGGACAAGCTCTCTCCGCCTTGGGCAGGTGGTCAGATCTGATCCACGCCAGAGAGCTCTGGTTCGAGTGAATGCCTAGTTTTTTTTCTTTTTGACCAATTTTGCATGCTTATATGTGGTAATCTGAACAATTAATTTGAAGACAACAATATGTAATATAACAACCATTGATGGATTCCTACCATCTTGTTTAGTGAAGCTCTGTATCTTTTCTAATGGTTTTTTACAATTTTTTATTCTCTTTAATGGTTTGATCAATCTTCCATTCTTATATCTGGTAATCTGAGCAACTTCACTGCAGATAACAATATGTAATATAACAACCACTGTTAATTCTGATAATTTCATTTTTAAACCCTAAAAAATGATTATTTGGGGAGGCTATATAATTATAGAACAATGAAAAGCTTGGCAACCAGAGATGGTTCTGGTATCTGCAATATGCCTGATATTTTGTATCATTTTTATTATTTTTGTTTTGTTTTGTTTTTGTCTATGTTGTTGGGATATTGCTAACATTTTTTTATTGTTCTTTTTAAAATTAAAAAAAGAGCTCTGGTTCAATAATGTGTTTATAGTTTTGCATGATCACAAGCAGAGGGGCCAAATCTGGCCAACTCATGGCCCTGGAGATGTGTCAGGAAATAGGACATGAGTCAGGCCATGAGAAGTAGAGGTCAGATTTGTGAAGGTGGCAGTGCTAGTTGTCATGGACAAATCTGGCCATGCAGTCTGGTGGGAAAAGAGCTGGGTACTGGACCCTGGGGCACCTAGGTGGAGTCTAGGGGAGAAGACCAGAGACCACAGAGTTCTCTGAGTGGTGGCTGGAGTAGGTTGGACTTCAAAGTGCAGGCAGGGGATACCAAGGGGCCCTGGCACAGATGGTACCTCAGAGCAAGGGGCTGCTTTGCTGGCCATAAACCCATGAGGGCAGATGGTTTCCAATGGAACAAGATGAAAGGTTGGCTTCTGCCATCTCAGTTTCTGCTTATACATTGTCCACGTGTGTTTGTTTGTTTCAGTACCGGGATCGAACCCAGGGCCTTTGCTTTGAGCCACATCCCTAGCTGTTTTTTGTTTTTTTGTTGAGACAGGGCCTCACTAAGTTGCCCAGCCTGGGCTAGAATTTGTGATATTTCTGCTTCACAAATTACAGAATGTGTGGGATTACAGAGTGTGGGATTACAGAAGTGTGCTACCACATCTCGCTACAATTGTTTGGTAGGATATTTATTTATAAATTTATTTATTTATTGAGACAGAGTCTTTGAGCTCACTACTTAGCCCAGGCAGGCCTCAAATTCATGATGACCCTCCTGCCTCAGCCTCCTGAGTGTTGGTATTACAGGTGTACACTACCATGACTGGCAGAAAATTTAAATAGATGGGTTTTCATCTATGAGAAATGTGAAGTCAAGCAGACAGTTATTGTTCCTCCCTCATAGCTCTTCCCCAAAAGTCTTCAACCTTACTGTTTTATACACATTTCTGGCATTCTCTAGTCAGTTGGGGTGCGGATTCCTGGGCTCCTAGGCTCCTCCAGATGGGAACAGCCATTGTCCCTGCCCTCTGCTGTCTCTGCTTCCTCTGGGAGATCCCCGCCCTGTGGTGTCTCCTGGCTCTGCGTCCATCCTCTGTTCTGCTTGGATTGACAGCAGCCCGGAGAGGCTGGAATTCACTTGCTTCATTTGCCATGTACCTGCCTGCTAGAAGCACCTGAACAGCTGACGTGGGTTTCTGAAGACCAGGCCACTTCCTTTTACCGAGGATGTCAGGCTGCAGTTTGAAACTGGATATGCCCCCACTTTCCTCCTGCAAACTCTATAAATCGTGGTCTCCCCAGGCGGCAGCATCATGCATGCGGGCACTAAAGAGACCCCACGTCCATGCTGCTGCGGCTTCTTGGGTGTTTTGCCTGCAGAGGACCAGCTGCTCCAACTTACATCCAGGCTTCCACAAAGGGGGAAGAGAGGGTAAATGTAACCCCTGTAGATGCAGTTGTTTCACCCCACTGAAAGATAGGTACCCACCAGGCACTTATATTTATACATGCACTAACGGGAAGTAGCAAGGCCAACCTGAGTCCCAGAATCCATTTTACCGTTTCCCTAAAATGTAACCCATTCTATTCATTGATAAAGTCTGAGAAAACTAGACATGGTATTGTGCAAAATAGGTAACAGGAAACTTGACGATAACGTGCAAAACTCTCCTTGTCATCGTAATTATTTATTCTTTTCAATGCTTGATGACTACTCTCTAAATTAAGATTGCATAATAATTATTTCTTATAATATAAAAGTCTGTTATACGATATCCTCAAATAAAAGATACAACCACTGAGTTCTCATTTGCTGGAAATTATCGACCCAGTCCACATTTTCATAAGCATCATGTTTCAAAGCAAGTGGGAAGTAGCCTTTGCTGATATCTCACCTGAAATTCTCCTCAACCTGTCCTGCGCTGGCCACTGATCCTACAGCAGCGAGTGTGAAACCTGGCAATACTCCCTCTTGCCATAAGCTTTCCAATTATTGAAAACTCAGTCTCTCCCTGTAGAGGAGAAATCATTAAATATATAGTAAATAATGAGGTTAATTAATTTAACCCTTCTAATTAGGAAACTAATTAAATCAGAAAATTAAAACTGATGCAAGACATTAAAATTAGGAAGTTCTGAATTTAGATCTAACCAATATCTCTTCTATCTCAATCAATTTCAAAAGAAGACTGTATATTTGCTACAAAATTATAAATCAGTAGACTGTTTTGGGCCTAAATAATTTTTCATAGTATGAATATTTTTTGAGGTTATATGACAAGATATAATTGTATGCAGTAAGTTCTCAGTATAACAATTTTACCCTCAGGAGAGAAAAATTAAAAGCTATTAGGGGGAAAATAGAGAAACAGAAGAAGAGGAAGAGATTGCAAGCAAAGCTGGGGGGTAAAGGAGGATCACACACTTTGGGAAAATAGGAGGGAAAGAGAGAAGGAAGAAATAAAAAGAAGGACAGAACAGAACAACAACAAAAAGACTAGAAACCATGTTCACACTCATACAAAAGCAAGATCAAATGATGAAGAAAAAACAAAACAAAACCTAAAACAAGAAAAGAGAGAAAGAAGAAAAGAAAAGAAAAAGCCCACTTTAAGATGTGTCTGTAGTCATGGGCAGAGTCCAGGTCCACGTAGACTTATCCCAGCAAGCCAGCAGTAGCTCAGTGGTGGAGTAGGAGATGATCCAGGCGAGCCTGCACCTTTATTTCCACTGACGTTCAGGCTGGTTTCTGACTGTGAGGCTGGAACCAGACCTGTTAGGCTGCAGCAGTCCACGTGCCTCCTGTGGGCTTGAACTTTTCTGGAAGCCACTAAATGAATCTAGCAGTTGTTCTGAGTTCTGAGCTCAGTTGGACCCTCTCCAGGATGGCTCCCAGGCAATTGCCCTCTCCTGCAGGACATCTGAACCTGTAAACTCACCAGCCACTGCAGTCTGCTGTATCCACGGCTCTGTTCCAGTGGTGTGTTTCTCCGTGGAGGCCTCGGTGGTCATCAATAGTCACTATGTGTCTGAAGGCTTGACCCCCCCCCCCATGGAGTGAGTCAGGGCTCAGGGAGAAAGCACTGCTGCCATCTCCGTCTTCTTCACTGAAGTGCTCTTTTCACTCTCCAGGGGGCTTCAATTCTTGCTTCAGATACTTTCAGGGTCCCGGGGACCCACTTCCCTCCTTCTCTTCCTCATGTTGCTGTATCCCAGGGTCTGGACACCAAATCTCGGAGAAGCTCTTTCTCTGCTGCTCACCACTCCACCATCTTCCCCAAAGTCCCCCCCCCCTTTTTTTTGAGAGTTTACCTCTTTTCTAATTTTATTTAATATGAAATCAAAATGTTTTCCTATGAAAAACATTAAAGAATGAGTCAGAAAAGTAAGAAAGATGGATGAATGGAACTCAAAGTCTGCCAGCAACTGTGACCACGGACAAGCCACTTAAATGAGGCAGGTCTCACTTTTCTCATTCTTTATGTCTTCCAGAAAAGAAGTGTACTTGAATCTACCTTCTTGGAGGTGGAAACAGACAAGTAGGAGTAGCAAGCCAGGCTCTGGAGTTGGAGGAAACTGTTAAAACATTTGTCAATGTGGTGAGGACAAGAACCAGATTCTGGCTCAGATCTCTATTAATTAGCTGGTGAACCAACAGAAAAAGACATATTTTGCAAACAAGTGCCTCTCTTTATAGCTCTAACCTGCCCTGCCTTGTCAACATGACTCTTGGACATAAATTTGTAACCTTTGGAGAAAGTCTCAGAGCAACAGCCAAGTGAGCAAAACTTTGTGCTTGTATCACCATTGGGCATTGCATTCTAAGCTTAAAAATACCCAAGCATGTCTCTGGTTAGGAATTTTAGGGCTCAGCATGGTTGTTACATCCTTCTCATGTCATGTGCAATTACAAAGGCATTTGAGGAGAGAAGCAAGTTCAGACTCCCCAAAAGCCAGGTCCCCCAATGGTGTGATAGCAGAGATGGTCTTCTGTAGACATGGGTCTCGCCTACAGAAAGCAAGGGGCCCCAGTCTGTGGAGTGTCCCCATTTTCAGGGCTCTGTTGCTTTTCTGCATACCTACCTGGCCTCCAGGAACTCTGGCAGAAATGTAGCATAGCCCATCTGATCAGGGTGATATAATTATGAAGCATAAGTCAAAACTGCTAGAACATAATTTCCTTCCCCAAATTTCTTCACTCTGACTGTAAACAAATGTGTTCACTGGATACATGGATGTGGCTGGGTACTTTTAATTAAAAGATCAATGCAACTCATGATGACAATTTGCATACACTTTCAAGGCAATAAGTGAAGCGACCTGTTTTCCATCCATTACCCTTTAGACCGGCCATTTCCGATGTACAGTACAGCTTATTTCCTGGAAATGCACATCATCTTCAGTCCTTGTGTGTTGGGCTGTGTCAGTGCTAGACAGAAACCTGGAAAGGTCTGACAGATCAAAATAAACTATTTGGTAAGAGAAGCAATTCATGAATAGGTGCCTGCTTCGTCGTGATAGGACACGTTACCTTGCCTGGCCTCTCCAGCTGGGTCCACAACACTGAACAGGGCAGCGTCCAGATGTCCACCGATGCCATTAAAAGGCATGCTGCTTATTGGGGCAAAGTGAATGCTCACAGTAACTGAGCCACCACAGAGAAAAGCAAGATACCATAGTGTGAAGAATCTTTATCTTTCAAGAACCATCAACTGGTGAAAGCGTTTAGGGCAGGGATCCTGGAGGGAATTACTTGACGGCAGATTAACTAGTCTGAATGATCAAAGTCTGTGGTGACGCGTACTGGAAACCATGGCACCATCCTGATCCTCAAGTCATGTCTCCTAAGTGCGAAGGGATCCGTGCTTTCACCACAGGTGGAAACCAGCCAGACAAAAAGACAAAGAACAAAGAACCATTTTTCTGCTGCAGCAGATCCTTGTCCCTTGCTGCTGGTTAGCTTTGCCTTTCCTGTGAGATCACAGTTCTCCCTTAGCTTTGGCCTTGCCCGTGGGACTTGCCTTGGTCTGGTTTCTTCAACCTGTGCAGGCAAAGGCTGTGTACAGTGTACAGCTGGGAAAGTAGCCCAGGGGCCCAACAGGGCTGGAGGGACATGTCACCGAACTGGCTGGGCAAGAAGACTGGTGCTCAGCCCAGGAGGCCCTTCTGAGGAGCCTGAGGACATGTCTTTCACAAGTGGGAGAGAAAGGAAGGCTTCCACTCATGGGTTTTTTTGTTCACTTGTTTGTTTTTTCATACAGGGGCTCACTGTGTATTCCAGGCTGGCCTTGAACTCACTATGTAGCCCATGTTTGTTTTAAACTTATAGAGATCCTCCTGCCTCAGACTCCCAAGTGCTGGGATTACAGGTGGTTCTCACCAGTCACTGACCAAGTAACTCCCTGTGGCAGCTCCTCTGCAGTTTCGCCTTCTCCAAGTGGGTTGGAAACTGGATTGCTGCAATGGAATTTAGTGCAAGTTAACGGGTGGTGGTGGTGGGATAACAGGAACATTACTTAAACCCAGATGGGGTCCTCCCAACATTTGCCCACTGGGCTGAGGCCTATTGCTGTGGACCAGGGCCTGCTGTGTCCAGAGACTGTACTCCTTCTAAACTGATGTCTCCTTGTCCTCGTGTTATCCCTGTATATGGGGGAACAACAGGGGTTACCCATCTACAGGAGCCACATCTGGAGTTGCTGCATCTGTAGGCCAAGGTTATAAGAGGGGAAGCCTTGAGTTCTCCTGGGAAGGACTACACGTGCTGCGTGCAGAGAGGACGAGGCAGGAGGCCAGGCACAGGGTCCATGGATTCCAGTAACAGGAGGTCAAAGTCATTTCATTTCCACCAGAAGGGAGAGAGGTCTGTGTCCAAGAAAGGATGAATCTGACTTGCACAGGTCTCTTTTCTTACTGTGCTTCCTCCCCCCATTAATTGCTAGAGAAGCCTCGCATATACCTGGACGTAGTGAGATGGTGCTATGAGGGAAATGGGCCCTTCCATCTCTGTGGTAAATCCTTTTGCCCTTTTACCAAAATTAACAGCCTCCTTTGATTGGATCAGCAGTGAACAAATTAAGAGGCTGGAAACAGGCTATGATTTCTTTGTATTTAACATTTTTATTGTAGACTACACAGACAAGGAAATAAACAACCAGAAAATGTGAAACAGGCTCATCAAATGATGTAAAGTTGTTCTTCCAGGAGAGTAGAAGGTAGACCCTACCACAAAGAAGAGACACTTAGTTAATGGATGTTAAATTTAGAAGTACACTAAAATATTATCCGTCTAACTTCTGAAAATTCTAGGTTTTATTCACCTCCCTGTGGCACCCATAACCATGTAAGGTAGGCTGCCTTATAATTAACTGTCACCTAAAATATAAAAATCCATTAGTAGGTTAACAATTAGATTTGGTCTTACTGGAAATTATTAACTGCAAGTTTATTTTTTTCCTTTAAACGATGAATTGTCTTAGTACAAGTCACTGCATTTGTGTTAAAAAAAAAAGTAACTATGCAAGCTATTTAAACCCACTCTACTACTAGCAGGAAAACTATTTTTGTTCTTCAGGAAAAAAATTAGTTAATTTTCACAGTTATATTCCAATAATTATATGATGCAAAAAACCAAATTGCAGCCATGAATGGCCATACTTCAGAGAATCTATGAATTCAATGTGTCTGACAGTAAGTATAGTTATAGTGCTCATTAGAACAAAATGGTCTTTACAATATTAATTCCTTAAAGAACTTACCGAGTCTACCAAGAAAATACAAGAACATAAGGTTTTAAGTAAATAGTAGTTGTGCGTAGGCTGTGATGGCGCAGGTCATCCTCAAGGTCACCAACACCCTGCTGGGTTATGGCCCTTCTTCGGGTCAACAGTCTGCACCGTTTTCCTCATCTCCTTCTTCCTCTCCCTCCTCCTCCGCTTCTTCCCCTTCTTCATCATAATCATGGTCATCATCTCTACAACAGCTTCCCAACACAGCCTAACACTGATCTTCGGATTACATGCTCATGTCTAACACTGACTTTGGGGTTCCACACATGTAAACCGACCAATTCCAAACTCTACAGCAAGGATGGCATCAGCATCATTGTCCAGATCTCCACTCTTATGAACTTCAGGAGGCGCAAAAAAAATTAAAGAATTGCTGGAAACTGTTTTAAGTCATGGGATGAACTGTCCCACCTCCCTCATGTTTCTGCTCTTTAATGGTTTTCAAAGTGACATTCTTTCCTTTTTTCCAACCTATTTGGTACCATAATTTCTGGTCCATCAAATGAGAAGGGATCAGAATCATCTGGTTCAGATTGCATTCTGTATGTCTTTGTCGCATTCTGTATGTCTTTGTGAACATCTGACTTGTGAAATAGTCTTTGGGTTCAACGTGAAATTCTAAGATAAAACTCATAGGGCTGGCCAGCATCTGAGAACCTCACTTTAATGTCCTTTGAATGCTTCAGAATAGGTTCATCATGTCCCTGAACGATGTCACTGAGCAAGTCAATATTTTTTTGACAGTCAACCGAAACTAAAAATTCAGAAATTCCTTTAGGATCTCCTTTTTCTTCATGCTTTCTCTTATCTTCAATTTTGGCCTTTTCTTTCAGCTCTGAAATTGTATCTTCCTCTTTTGGTTTCCACTTACATTCTTCTTCTGTAGGTTCATGAATTAAATTCATGATCTTTTATCAAATAGACGTGGATAGAGAACATACTCCAAGATCATGAACCTCCTTATAGAATTTGGCTTCTCTCTGTGCACACTTACCTTGAAGGTTTTGAGAGCATTCACTCTTCTTTGAACTACCCTTTCACTGTATGCTGTTGGTGTGTCCACCAGACTATGACATCTTTCTTGAAGGGCTGCAAGAGTCTGAGGGTTTTATATCGTTCATACAGTCAGCTGACTGCTTTGATTTTTTGTTTCTTCACCAGGTTCATCTGCTCCTTCAACATTATCCAAATCTTGATCATGTTCAGACTGTTTTTTGTGCTCAGGGTCTACCATATGTTGTATTTAAGAATGCCAAGTGTCTGTGGCCACAGTGGCCGGAGGTGCCATGGCCAGGGAGAAGCAGGAGCGAGCGCTTCGGGCAGATGGTGCTGAAAATGTAGGCTGACTTAAAACAAAATTTCTTTTTCCACTCCTGGTGTTGAACTCATGATCCAGTCCCTTATTTTTTGTTTTGGGACAGGATCTTGGTGAGTCACTAAGTTGCCCAGGCTGGGGTTCAAATTGCAGTGCTCACATCTCAGCCTCCCAGAATGCTACATTACAAGCATGTGCCGGCACACGTGGCGGGTTGCAATAACTGTTACCATTATTACTATTAGCAGTAGTAGTAGTTAGTGTGGCATTTGTCTTAAATAGCAAAACAGGGTTTTCAGGTCTTGCTCTTGCTTCCCAGTTGCTGGACCACAAAGGCTGTGGCTAAATGGAAAATTTAAACATACCTGCTTTTTATTTTGCTTATCTAAGACACAGTCTCACTACGCAGCCTTGGCTGGCCTCAAACTTTTGGTCATCCTCCTGTCTCAGCCTCTTGGGTCCTGGAATTATAGGTGTGTGCCACCATGCCCAGCTACATGTATGCTTTTTTAAAAAAAAATTTGTCTTTTTGAGACAGGATCTCACTATGCAGTTCAGGCTGGTCTTGACCTCACTTTTTAGCCTAGGCTGGTCTTGAACTTGTAACAATCCTCCTGTCTCAGCCTCCCAAGTGTTGGGATTACGGGGGTGTGCCACCATGCCCAGCTCACATATGCTTTTAAAGCGTAAGTTTTCAGCCTGGTTGTTTATCAAGATAGTAAGAGTGAAAACGTGCAAATCTGGTGGCTGTCCTCCCAAGATGCTGAGTGAATTGGTGTATTAGTTTCCTTCACAGTTGTCATGAAGGCCTCACACTGGATGATTGGAACAGAAGTTTACTCTTGATCTGGAGGCCAGAAATCCCTCAGGGTGTCTGCAGGCCCTGGTCTTGGCCTTCTCTGGCTTGTAGATGTGTTACTGGGTGGCTCCTTCTAAAAGTGGTTCACCAAATGTTTCTGGGTTTTGGGTTGCTTGCCTCTCCTTCTGGCGTTAGATTCTAGGTTCTTCTCTGATGTATCCTTCTTTTTGTCACTTGGACTTCCTCTTGTGTACCTCTGTATCCAAATGTCCCTCTTCTTATAGGACACCAGTAACTGGTTTCAGGGCCCACTCTAATCTCCTATGACCATCTTAAATTCATTATAGGTGCAAGAACTTTACTTCCAAACAAAACCACATTCCCAGGTATGGTTAGTTAGAATTTTAGTTAGGAGTCAATATTTCTTTGGGGGCAAATGCAACTCAGCTAGTTCACGAGAAGAAAAGTGGGGCAAAAAGAAAGAAAGAGAAAAAAGAATAGCAGGCAGCCCCCAGCCACCTGGTCACAAAGCACTAGCTGGAAATGGCCATGAAGCTACGAATTCTTCAATGCCTGGGCCACCAGACTTAACTCCATGGGGCTCTAGGGTCTTTACACACTGGATGTTTTCTATCACTCCCCATTTCTCACCTTACATCAAGCCACCAATTACTTAGTATCTGAAATATGCTGCGTGTCGTGGCACATGCCTATAATGCCAGCACTCAGAGGATCAACACAAGTTCGAAGTCAGCCTGGGCTACATAGTGAAACCTAGTCTCACAAACAAACAAATCAAAACAAAAACAATTGCTCGCATCAGGTTGCATGTCCAGTTCTATCAAGGCCACAGTTGGAAGCAGCACAGCCAAACTAGGGTCACCTTGGGACATTTATTTATGAGGGGACTAACTACCATGTGGTGGTCAGGATCACGTAATGAAAAAATCCAGACAAGAAGTGAGGAACCCTCACCACCCCAGGTCCAAAGGATCCAGCGAGTTCAAGCCCAGCCTGGGTTGCACAGTGAGTTCAAGGTAAGCCTGAACTACATAGTAAGACCCTGCCTAAAAAGACAACAGAAATAAATCTGTTCCTGTAACAGAGGGAAGGAGCAGGGCAATGCCTGCCATCCTCAGGGCGCACACCTGACACTTGGCATGAGTCAGCGGGTGCCTCCTCCCCTCCCACTGACAGCTGCAGTGTGGTGATTCTATTGCTTGGCTACATTTCTCTCAGAAAAAAGCAGGTTATAAATTCCACCTGTACAACGTGAAGGGCTGTTAGAGTAACCTCATGGAAAGAACTTCTTAAACAGAATAGTGACAAAGGCACCTTCTCTGTCCCCAGCTTTCTAGGACCCAAGCTGCGTAGGGCACCTGGACAGCGCCCATGGGTGCCCTACATCCCAGGTTGAGGATGGAAAAAGGTCAGGCCAGGCCAAACATGAGGCACTGACAGTCTTTCTTGGACTCAGAGTACAGTCTGTGAGTCTTGAGGCTCAACTTGGTAATTTTCTTCTCCATGTTCTTTTCTGCTAGTTTCTGTGGCCTTGTAGTTTTTTTCTTCTGGCAAAAGATCGTGGCTTTCTTTCTCTTCTCCTCCAGGGTGGCTGTCACGGCCTAGTACTTCCAGCTGACCTCATGAGTCAGGAGTCCCCAGAGAGGCAAACTGTCCTGCGCTTCAGACACTCAACGTTGAAGGCAAGAGGAGCCAGGATTTGCTTTTTCCTGTTATAGGGTGGCAGAATCTCATCAAACACCTTGAAGTGGTCCAAGGTGACCTAGTTTGGCTGGTAAGGTAGCACACCTGGCAGTCTACCGGAAGATATGCTGGGGCCCAGAAGTGGTAGGCTGTGCAGGGTAGGCTGGTGTTCATCCACTTGAGGAGGAAGGTCAGGTACTTTTTGGTAGAAATTGTCAGAAATGTTGATGCACTGGAAGTGCACAACCACCACCTTCTGGCTCAGCAGTTCCCTGCTTGGTCACAATGGCCTCAGCGGTCCAGCGTTAGGACCTGTCCTGCTACCATCTTTGGCAGCCACCTTGGGGCAGGCAGGGGGCTGCTTTATGTTGTACTCTTTCTAATCTTAACGTATAGAAATTAAAGAAAAATTGGCCAAGGTTGGCAAGATGCTATCAGTGCCATTTCCCTTCCCTGGGCACCCTTGTAACTTATCAACCGTCACAAGATGAGGTTCTGGCCAATGTACAGATGCAGAGCTGGAAGTGTGTTGCTATCTAGGCCTGCAAAGCACCCATGGTTTACAGTCCGATTCAAGTCTTGACCAACACATGTCTATGTGCTAACACACAGTGCTTGCTGGGACAGAGAGAGGTACAGGCACTGCCTCATCTTCAGGTATGGGACAGTCTAAAGTGCCACACGTGGATTCCTATTTTAAAATGCCAGCTTCACTGCAGCATTGTTTATAGCCATTAAATGGAAAGCAAGGTATGTGTGGT
Source organism: Dinomys branickii (assembly GCA_004027595.1). Taxonomy (NCBI): domain Eukaryota; kingdom Metazoa; phylum Chordata; class Mammalia; order Rodentia; family Dinomyidae; genus Dinomys; species Dinomys branickii. Next base: position 97,915 of record PVLD010003007.1, read on the forward strand.
AACACAAGATTAAATGAATTTCGGTATAAACAATGGAGTGTTACTGTTATGCTTAGACTTAAGGTGCTCCCCGAAAGCTTCCGTGTTCAGAGCATGGTGACTGGCCCAGGAGGCCTCCAACTTCATGAAGTGGACTAACCCACTGACGAGGTCACAAACTGATAGTGTTGTTGGCAGGTGACGGAAACAGCAGGTAAGGCCTGGTGGAAGTGGGTGGCCCTGGGGGGTGACTGGGGACTGTATCTGTTTACAGGCCCTCTTCTCTGCTCCCTGGCTGCCAGGTGAGCAGCCCTCCTTTGCTACACTGTTTTGCAATGTTTCTGCCTCATGGCAGGGCTGAGAGCCAGCTGACCATGGACCACAGACCGTAGAAACTTTAGGTCAAAACAAATTTTCCCTCCTTTAAATTGTCAGGTAGTTTGTTACTGTAATAAGCAAACACAAGTATGCATCCATTAAAGGATGTAGATACATTACTTACTGACATAGAAGACATCAATTTTTTTTTAAGGAACAATACAAGTGTGTGCAGGGTGTGGTTTTTCTTGTTAAAGCAAATATGTATTTATATGGGACAATGTCTGGAAGGATCTCAGTAGGGATTGGGTATAATTTACTATTTTCTTACTTGTGCTTCTCAGTTTTCCCATGATGGCTGAGTCACTAAACAACCATGGGGGCAACTGAGAAAATTCTGTCCTGTGTCCCTAGGAATTTGGACCCTTTCCCAAGAAGGATGGGTTGTAGCCTGTAAACTCAGACTGAAGATTTATTGAACATGGATAACAACTCTGAGGGGTGTGTGGCTAAGCTGAACAGAACACGAAGACTGCTGTATATAACACAGAGATGCATTTTTAAACAGGTATTTGGTAATACCCAAGTAACCACTTCAGGTTTCCCTCACAAGTACAACTGGGGTGAGAGTACAACTATACTGTTCTTATTTTATGCTTTCATTTTGCCCTAAGCTCAGTATAATTTTCCGTGTTATCAAATCAATGTCAGCACTAAGGCTGTTCCACCCTTTGTAAATCACATGATCAGGCTTTAGATTTTCCTGGGAAAAATATAAACTATCAATGCTCACAGCATCCTATTTGGGGTACTGCACACTTAAGCCATAGAAGAGACACAGAACTTTCATTTAGTAAAATAAGCTTATGTGGGGCCTGCTGTGCGATTGCTATTTGCTGCCTGGTTTTCTGCTTTTCACAGTTGAGCCACCTGAAACCTTATTCTAAGCCTGTAATGGATATTTTATATTACAGAAGTGGACTTTCTTCTGAGTTTTCCCTGTAAAAACTGAATTGCCATTCTTGCTCAGTGTGTTTAAGCAGGCAGCAAACAGCTAAGCAACTTCTACACAGACCAGCCAAGACATGTTCTGTATCTGGATATATAACTTATCACGCTGTTTTCTGTATTTTCTTGGGCACTCAAAAATTTCCTTACTACAGAGAGACGCCACAAAAACATAAAAAATTGGAGACAAGCCAGGTGTGGTGGTGCATGCATGTAATACCAACACTTGGGAGGCTGAGGCAGGAGGATCCTTGAGAGTTTGAGACCAGCCTGGGCTACAAAATGAGCACAAAGCCACCCTGAACTGACTGCATAGTGAGACCCTGTCTCCAAAGGACCAAAAAAAAAAAAAAAAAAAAAAAAAAAAAAAAAAAAAAAAAAAAAAAAAGAGAAATTCTTGGTTATTCATTCAGGCCAGCGCTCAATGTTTTCACTATTTGTAAAAGAAACTTGCTACGCTCGAACAAGGCTTCAGCTGGCTCAAATGTAAAAAACAAAGAACCAAAACAGATAAACACCAAGTGTGTACCATTTACTTTGCTCTAGCAAAATCTCTCACACCCGCACAGATTTAAAGACAGCCGAAACTGCACCGGCCGGAAGTGGCCGGGCGCAGGGCGCTCGCTGGTCGAGCACCGGCTGACGTTCACCTGCAGGACCTCTTCCCATCACGGGCTCAAGCGACACTACCCGGGCCGGCCTGAGCTCCAACGCGACCGCGCGGCGGGGTCACGAAGAGCTGCGCAGGCGGCGTCTTCGCCGTGACGCCCCGCCAACGTCCGCCGCACGGCACGGGCTTTTGGCGCCGTCCCGACCTCCGCGGCCCAGCGACGCCGGGAACAGCTCCGACATCGCCCCCTTGTCCCTCCGCCGACACAGGCGCCGGGGGTCGCGGGGAGCGGTCCCAGGCGTCTTCACGGCTAGCGCTCGGCGTCGGGGCCGGGAGCGGACGGGGACACGCACACGCACGGCCCACGGCCGTGGATGGGAGGCCTGGAGGCGCGCCTCACTTGGCCAAAGGACAGCGCGACATTCGCCTAGCCAGGTCGCCGTCGCCGCGCAGAGGCCCCCCGCCTCTGCAGCGCGCATGCGCTGCCCGCGACCGCGCTGGGTGACGGGAGGGGCCGTCCGCCCCCGCCCCCGGACGAGCTCACTACCGCCCCGCGGGGGCAGCCGGGTTCTTACGTGCCCGCGGCCGGTTTGTGTGGGGGAAGTGGCACCCAGCTGTCAGTCTTCGGAGCAGGACCGCCGGTGTCTGTGTTCGTTAGGGCCGCAGGCTGCTAGGGAAGCGCTTATTGGAGCTAGCGGCAGGGCTGCTCCGGGAGCTTCCCCCTGACGGCTGGCGCGATGGTGCGGCCCGCAGGGCGCGCGCGGCTCCCGCGCTTCGGGCCCTCGGCGCGGGCGGGGGCGCGGGTGGGGAGCGGGCCCAATCTGAGGCCGGGCCGGGCCGGGTCGGGCCGCGCGGGTGAACTGGGCGGTTGGCGGGTTGGCGGGGCGGCGGGCAGCGGGCGGCGGGCGGCTGGGGCACCGGGCACCGGGCACGGCGGCGGGGCCGGCGGGGGCGGGGCTCACGCAGCCTCCGCACCGCCGCGAACATGTCGGACCCGGCGCCCGAAGTTCCCGAGGAGATGTTCCGCGAGGTCAAGTACTACGCGGTGGGCGACATCGACCCGCAGGTATCGCCAGCCGACCCGGGCGTCAGCGTCCCCCTCGCGGGCGCAGGACTAGCCCACCGAGAGGGCCGACCGGCGGGGAGGCGCGTGGGCCGGGGGTCCCGTCCGCGTCCGCGTCCCCGGCGCGCCGCGCGGTCCCGGCAATGGGAACGCGCCCTGCCAGGCTCGCGCCCGGGTCTCAGCTTCCATTGCGCGGGCGAGGGTGGGCGCCGGGGCTCAGATCCCTGGCGACAGCTCGGGCAGAGGCCCTGGCGCAGGGACACGGGTCTCCCGAAGGTGGGGGCTGGGGACCTGTCCGGGCCGGCCGGGAGCGCTCGCGCCGCACGCAGCCCAGGCCTTGGCGCAGGGCCGGCCTTCCGAGTCCAGGGTTGTTCGCATGGGCTTGATTGTAAATAAGAGTAGTCCTCGCAGACGCCCTCACAGTGGACGCTGCATTTTCCCAAACTAGGTGATCTTGTGGGCTGTCCTGAGTAATAATACTGTGTAACGGTGAGAGTGTAATAATCCGTGCTAGAAATGCACCTTAGTTTTCAGCCCGTGGTAGAAATGAACCTAAGTTTGGCTGCTTCTTGCAGCCAGTCTTGAGAACGTTTCCTTTCTTAAAGGAGTCGCACCCGCAGCGCTGAGCTTGGAGAAAGGGAATACTAACCAGTGACCCTAACTTAGGCACGGAGCCGTGGACGCTAACATTTTGCAGATAGACCTGGGTGGGAGAGAAGGAGTTGGAAAAGGTTCATGGCCTTCCAGAGGCTTGTTGGTGTGCTGCCTAACAGAACCCCATTGGGTCCTTTTCCGCTGTCACTTTAGGTGTGGAGAGTTCCAGCTTTGAATTTAAAGACTTAAAAAGGATGCTACACCCTGGATGATAAGCACTTTTTCCAGTATTTGTCATTCCCATTTTTCCCCCACTATCCAGCATTGTCTTCCCTCTCCTTCCAGCTCTTCCTTACAGGACTTTGGCTCTTACAGGAGACTTGAGCCCACTGTTCCTTGAAATGGGGAACAAGCTGAACCCCAGCCATATTTGCTCAACCAAGTGTCAAGACACTTGAGGATGACCTTGGCAAATGCTGTGATGGGAAATAGTGTGTTTTCTAAAAAGTTTAGAGCCAGAGCATCTGTTCTCTGAAGCTTGTAAATGTGGGTTAAGAGAGTGCCCATCTAGTATGGGTCAGGCCCAAGCAGGTGTCAGGAGGAGGGGCCCTTAGGGTGGGAGGAAGAGCACACCTGAGCAGGGAGTGCAGGCGGTGCATGCTTCTCCACTGGGACTCATGGAAGACCCCACCGAACTGTCACTAAGTAGGTGTTATTTCAGTTTACTCTTGAGATAAGCAGAAGAGAGACTAGCTTCACATGGAATGTTCATGCTAGAACTTGAAGACATTCGTGATGTGGGTACATCAGAATGCCCCCTGTCTGGGGTGCAGGGTGATCAGGCCGGAGAAACTGGGAGTGGGACCTGAGAGGAAGTGGTTGCTGTTGGTGTCCTCCCAGTCCATGGAAACTCATGCAGGGCTGCAAGGAGTGTAAGAGTGAGCAGGAGGTGAGCAGGTGAAGACACAAAGCTGAGACTTGTTTCAGGAAATTGGCAGGAGAAGGAAGTGGAGTAGGGGCCTGCTGCAGGCATGGATGTGTGGTATCATGGTGTGACCCTTAATGTGGTGGTGTGAACCCAGAGATGTTCGGGAGCAAGAAAAGCAAGGAAAGGAAGAAGGCCCTCAGCTGTGAATGTCTTTGCATAGCACCAACACAGTTTCAGGACTGCTCTGGAATCACCTGCCCAGTGCCTGGACTGCTGTGCTTTCTCCGAGTGTGTATTTTTGCCTGGTTAATACCTGTGAGTTCTTCAGCTTGTCCGTCTTTTCCCTTGACCTAACGATGAAGTTCCTCATCCCCATGCCCTAGCTCGGTGGTCCAGAAGGAGTGTCCTGCATCGCCGGTCTCAGCAGCAGCATGTGCTGTGTCCTCGTCTGTTCTGTCTTGAAGACCTGTGATAGCTGGTAGCTAGCTGGGTCCTCGTTCGTTCTGTCTGGAAGACCTGTGATAGCTGATAGCTAGCTTGCAGTGGCTTTTGTTGTTGGTCAATGAGTCCAGATCTGCTGCTTTGCGTTGTTCCCAAAGTTTCATTACTGGTATTATTCAGAGTGAAAAGTTATTGATTCTATACATATGGTGTCTTTTTATTAAAATGACCCAGCATTTCTAATGATTATTCACATAAACCAGAAACACAACATAGTATTTTTCATTTTAATTTATGTATTTTGTTTTAAAGGTTATTCAGCTTCTTAAAGCTGGAAAAGCCAAGGAAGTATCCTACAATGCCCTTGCCTCACACATAATTTCGGAGGATGGGGACAACCCTGAGGTTGGAGAAGCTCGGGAAGTCTTTGACCTACCTGTTGTAAAGGTAAGTAGGAAAACTGATTTTATATCAGTACGTTTTATAGCAGTACATTGGCATTTAATTGTAGTTCTTTACAGAGTTTGTTGAAGTTCTGCTTTAAAGGGAAATTTGCTGGATGAGAAAAGCCCTGTATCATCTCAGTAACCTACCTCAGTTCCGGCCCGTGAATTCATCCTGACATGAGAGGCTCCATCCAGTGCAACAGGGTTTCTGTGTATGTGATTCTAGGTCAGCTTTTACGTCTGCTGTAGGCTAGCATGGGCAGGCTGTCTGTGCTGGAAACTCTAAGCCAAGAAACCCAGTGGTGGGGGGAGGGGGTGTCTGTTGCAACCTCTTCACTGTAGGAAAATGTATTTGATTCTGAAAGCAGGCCAGGGCCCATCAAGCGTAGCTCCTCCAACAGGGCTGCTTTCCTTCTCCTTGGTGGCAAGTGGTCCTAATTTCTAGCTGAGCAGCTGGAGGGAGTCCATTCCACTTTACTGTACTAGTTAACCACTCTTGAGAAAGATCACAGTGACACTAGTCACACTATCTGGTGGCTGTCCAGATGACCTTTCACGTGACCCATGGGTAGTTTATTGGAGACTTTTGCTGGTGTTTGACTTCCGATTTTGTTGATCCATAGACTGTGCCACTCTATTGTGGCCAAATAGTAACTGCTGTTAATGTGGAGTTTTAAACTGGTTAGTTGTGTAATGCTGAGCCCTCAGTTTTCTTTGTCCAGGTACTAACCAGGACAGACTAGCTACTCAGATCTGGTGTGTTCAGGGTGGGATAGCCATGGATCTACCAGTTTTGTTTGTAAACTGCTTATGTTTGTTTTTAATTAGTATTCTGCTACTATTGTTTTTTTCTTTTCATGCTATTAAATACTGTGCCTTAAAACAAGTCAGGATTCTAGGTTCTGGGGCTTAATAATACATGACTGTTATGAAGTCAAATAGGGGGTCCGTCGCCAGTATCAAGGTCTAAAACTGCTTGGCAAGCTTAGGAACTTGAATCTTGGAAATAAATATGAGAGTGGATGTCAGGAGGAGCTTCTCAAACCAAACTCCAGAGGCTGCTGCCCGAGCCAGTGACTGTTCCTTTGCAGTGGTAGACAGTGGTGACCTCTGTGCACTGGCACACACGTTTTAGCACAGCCCACTCAGGCTTGAGTGTGCAGGCCTTTGGTGGAGATGATGGTCAGCAGTTCATGCTGGTCCACCTGATGCCACAGTGTGGACAGAGTGGGTCCCAGAGCACTTCCTTCCCATGTGTATGTCAGTCCTCTGCCTTCACAGATTTCTTTGGCATGCCCAGGTGTGTTGAGCTTAAAGATGCTCTTGTATTCATATTCAGAGTTCAACTGAAAGGTGGTTACTCTTTAGGGACTAGGTCCTGCCACCACACCTGCGACAGCAGGGCTTCTTAAACCTGTCTGACTCCATGTCCCCTTTTTGGATTAAATACATGTGGTACCCCCTTCATTGTCCAGAAATGAAACTCCCATGTGAGACTACTTGCCACGTAACTAAAAATACATATAATGGGCTGACGGGTAGCTCAGTAGTAGAGCTGTGCTTGACAGGCGTGAGGCCCATCAGAGTTCAGTCCCCAGCACTAAAGCAACACAGATACACTGGCCTCTTGGAAATGAAAAGGAGAAAGTCACGGAAAGGAAACCATCAGTATGTATTTCACTCTGTAAATATTGGGCTCAGGTTTGCAAGGACCGAGTGGGCTTGCCAGAGGCAGCTGTCTATGGATCACGGACTGTGCCTGCTACCAGTGCAGACAGCCCTGGGTGAGGTGACGTCACAGCATGGCCAGCAGCCCTTGGCGGAGCTGTGAGCTACATGGAGCCCTCATCTCTTAGTGTACACAGCATTGCACCCTGGGGAAGTCGGTGTATACAGTCAGGCTGCAGAGCAGGCCCTCTGCAGTGATCACTTAGCTTCTGCAGGCAGCACCCTTCTGCCCGTTGTGTCTGCATGCTGGTCTCCTCAGTGTCAGCCTCCAGCCCATTTGGATTTGAGAGCGATAGGCTTTTCAGAGCCAGCCCCATGGCTGGCCTTTCTGGGCAGTTCTGGGAGACCTCTCCTTCCTGGTCTTGACCAGGCCTGTCTTCCTAGGCCCTTGCTGTATATGGTGGTCTGAATTCAGCAGGCTGAGGCCAAGGCCTAGCTGCCTTGGGGCATGACTTCTGACCTTCGCTTGCTGCAGTTTGACAGTGCATTTATGAAGAAGGTGACCTTACATACACGGAGACAGCCTGTCATTTACATACTTGATTTTTTTAGATGTTTAAAGCTTAATTTTGGAAAGGGAGCAGGGGTTGAGGGAGGGTAGGGAAATGGGCAAAAGAGTTAAATCATGTACAGGTACAAATTCTCTGTGATGAATGTGATCATTATTTATATCTAAGATGTACCAATAAAATGCGATTGAATTTAAAAAAGCTCATTTTTGTAGGCACCAAAACATCCAAAATAATTTTTATTAGTGCATGTTTGCAAACATGATTATTTCATAATGAGGAGTTAGTACAGGTATGTAACACAAAACTTTTTTTTTCTTTGGTTTTAAAACAGGGTCACCCCAGGCAATTGAGGCTGGGCTTGAACCCACTATATAGGCCAAGCTGGCCTCGAGCTCAAGTGATTCTCCTGCCTTAGCTTCCAAGTGCTACAATTACAAGTGTGTGCCACCATGCTAGGCTCTAATTTTTTTAATGGAAATATTTTTTCCTCAGTGGCCTTGTCATTGGAAATACAATTTTGATAATACTCATTTATGGTAGGCATATTTTGTGTACTGATCTTTTGTTGTTTTTTGAGATAAGATCTTGCTGTGTAATTTAGGCTGGCCTTGAACTCAAGGCCACCTTCCTGCCTCAGCCTCCCAAATGCTGGGATTATAGGTGTGTACCACCACGCCTGGCTCTAAATTACTTATTACTTTGCTTTTTTTCTTCTCTGCTTTTGCTTTATCAGTGTATTCTACTTCTTAAACTTTGCAGTATTCTGCCTAGACACACCTAACAGCAGGCCTCCGGGTGGCTGTCTTTGCTGGGACTAGACCTCCTGGTAGCTAGGCCAGCAGCTTTAAACTGGGAAAGGCTGCCTCAGCTGCAGGCAGGGTCTCTAGGGTGTGACGCACGGACAGTTGTATAGGTGTGTGTTTCCAGATCACTCCTTCGTAACATGGCCTGGGTGCCCACCTACAGTCACCACCCTTTCCCCATCAGCAGACATGGAGCCCTACCTTTCCTGGCTGCTTCCCATAGTGTGTGACCTCAGCTCTGAGACTTCTGGGCAAGGATGGCTCAGAGTGCTGCTTTCAGGACTCCTTCCTCAGGGCTTGGTCTTGGCCACAGACTCTGGGGTCTAGTATTGCAGTGAGAGGAAAAAGCCTGGCCCGCGTGATGTTCTGAGTTCAGAGGACCCAAAGGCACCTGGTTAGGGGTACTGGCCCAGTACTTAAATTTGGTTGGAATTTCTCTAGAATTACCATGTTGGGAAGAGACATTGGACAAAGAAAATGGAGAGCAACCTTAAGATTTGGGGCATTTTATACAATAAGTTGGTTAAAACCTGTGCTAAAGTTATGAAGTGATCACAAAATTGTTATCACAAGTGCAACCTGTCTGCCTTGTTTTGGGAAATGTTTGTCCTGTTACAGACACAGGCCTCTTTGAGCTTGTGCTGAAATATTGTAGCTGTCAGCTCAGCAGTGGTGCAGCAGCACTGTTGCCTGAAATGTGTGTGAGGCTTTCATGAAAGGGTATGGAGGTTGTTCTCTGGAGTGTAAGTTGCTTGAGAGAGAGGTGCAATTTTTTTTTGCCACTGTTACATCCTTCAAGCCTTGGCTGGTTCTGCACGAAACATTTGACATAAATTTTTGATGACCGCGTCAGTGGCTGTGTCATGAGAGTGTGTGTGTGTGTGTGTGTGTGTGTGTGTGTGTGTATGTGTGTATGTATTTCATTTGGCCAAGGCTTGGAGATTAGCTGGCTAAAAGGGGACTTTTATTTTTTGATGGTAACTTTTACAAATAGATCTATTAAGGTAATGAGTAGTATCATTTTAAAAATTAAATATAGAATTAAAAGATGACATAATTTTCAAGAATGTAAAGTACCCAAAAAGGTTTTATTTAATTTATTTTGTAACGAATGTGAGTTTTGGAATTCATAAGATTACCAAGCAGTTAAAAATAATTTTTATGTTTTATGACCGGTGTATGTGCTTGACTTCACTAAAACAAGTGGGGTGAATGTGGGTTGGGTTTGTCTCAGTATTCTGGAAGGTGTGTGTTGGGGCTGACGGAGCCCAGGTGTGGCTCTGGTGGCAGGTGGGATGGGCAGCAGTCCCGTCTCAAAGTGAGGTCACAGTGGTGAGTGCTGTGCACTTGCATTTTAAGTGTCTATGCATCATAACTGTTACAAAACTGTGGTAGCACCTCACTGTTGAATTGGGGTTTTCAACATGCACAGTAGTAACTGATCTTTGATTGTGACACTGGTACTGTCTGGAACACTTTTTGATTTAATTTGTTTTCTTTTTCAGCCTTCCTGGGTGATCTTGTCTGTGCAGTGTGGAGCTCTTCTGCCGTATCCTTTTTTGGGGCATGGGTGAAGGGAAAGGATAACTCTGAGTTCAAGATTGAAGTGACAGTCACTGAATGAAAAGGGAATTCCTTAGTGAGGCACAGCTGTTTCCTCTGCTCTCGCTACCCCTCCCTTCTCTGTCTCATGTCATATGTTATGTACCCGATCCTTGTCCTTACCTGTGTTAAGCGGGGCCCGGCTATGACCAGCAGCTCTAGCCAGGACCAGAAGGCATCAGTTGTAGTTCTTTTCAACTTTTGTGGATTCTAGCTAGACGGTATTTCTAGAATTCTAAGTCCATAGAAACCAAAGTGTGAATATTTGAAGAGTACACTGAGGGACATGAGAGGAGAATGTTTAGTTTTAGAGCATGTGTTGTTATTGTACAGGATGGAAGGTTGATGCGGTCTGTATGCCTGTTCAGTACTTGCTGTAGGATGGATCCTGACACTGGAATGGTGATGAAGGCCTCATGCCTTCTGTCCCCAAGAGGCTTCTTGATGGAGTGCCCACGTGCTTGTTTGTCAGGTAGCAGTTCCTAGTGTGGCTCTGCCCCAGGCTCTTTGTCAGGCACGAGCCATTCCGTAGCTTGCTGTGTACACTCTAGACCTGGTGGCTTCTGTATCATTGCAAAAGGATGAAGCCTCATTGGAGATGCACTCCAAGCAGTCTTGAGTGTGGAAATCTCTTCTTTTAAGAATACCTGCCTGGAGGTATAGCTCAGTGTGGCACAAGCTTTGGAGCCTGGCAGGCACAAACTCCTGCCTGGCAAGCACAAGGTCCTGAGTTCAATTCCCGATACCCTCCAAAAAAGAATGCCTGATATCATACTGTTATGGTGTTGAAATTTTAAGCTTGGACAAGAGATTATGACATTCACTCAATTTTATTTTGTAGCTGTGCCAGACAGTGCCTTTAAAAGCACTTACTACCTATTGAATCAGTGCAGACACACAGAATATTATTATGAAATTTTTATGCAGGACCTCAGAGGATGCACCCTTTTAAGAGCAGGTCTTGGAGAGAGAAAACTTCAGCAATCCCAGCTCAGGAATTGTGCAGCCTCACACTTATAGTCTGAAGAGTTGAAGGGCGTCAGCTCCTGATAGTGACAGTTTTTTATTTTGTCTTTTTTCGTAAGATCTGGGGAAAAAAGACAGGGAGGGAATGGGTGTTTTGAAGATAAGAGGTTCATTTTCCTGTTCTGGATTATTTAGACCCTACCACGCCTCCCTTGGAAGCTCCATCAGAGGCCTGGAGGACTAGGAGGGACTGGCAGAGCACCCTGAGATCAGTCAGGTGTCCCCAGTCACTGGAAGTCCGAGGCCTCCTGAACTGAGGCAGGAAGGGTGAAGACACCTTGGAGAAGGGAGCTTCAGGTGTTATGTTGGGATCTGCAGAATGCAGGGCAGTCAGAACAGGCTGTCTGCTCAAGTATGAAACTTTAAAATCACAACAAAACGTACCACTGCTGTTTGAATTCATCTGTCTCAGTATGTGTACTCTTCTGTAGGGAGGGAGGGGTACTGTTTTAACCATTTTGAATTCTGGCTACTCCAAATTATTCTAAGATAGGCACTGTGTGTCCTTGAATGGATTCTAAAGAACAGGCACAGGGAGACAGATCCTGTCTGCTTTCTGTGTAGCCATGTTCTCCATTCTCAAACAAAGTTAAGATGCGGTTGCTTAATTTTTAAAGCAGTTGCAATCCCTGTGTGTGCATGTGTGTGTTGGTGTGTGTCTGTAAGTGTATAGAGTACTACTATCCAAGGTCAATATGTTTCCCAGTGCATGTCTGTATCCATTTGATTTATGATGTAAGTGGAGAGATTGAGTGTGAGAATGATGTATTTTACTGAAACTTGCTCAGCTCCTTGTATTTGGTACATTCCTGTTTATTCCAGTCCACTCTACACTCTCCTTTGGTCATCTTTAGTCTCTCTCTGTGCTAAAAGGATCAAGTGGGAGGCAGAGGTGGGCACTGTCCACGTGGGCAAGTGGGCCGTGTCTGTAAGTGATAGGCTGTGCTGATCGTATTCATTGTGATCTTAATGACTGTCAAACAGAGTGAATGGTTTTTCTCCAGAGTCGTGTCAGATTTTTTTTGGAATCACTGCCTGCCTTTCTCAGGTAAGCACGGTTACAGTTAGTCCTGTGTGCACACACGAGAGCACGCGTTCATGGGACTGGGTTATTGACCCATTTGTTAACCACTTTCAGAGAGGACTTGTACTAACCCACTATGTATTCACTGTGAATGTCTGAAGCAGCTATTTAAATATTCATGTTTACTTTTAAGAATTAAAGTGCTAAATGAGAATAAGTGCTCTTTGTAATTCAAAGGAATTACAAAGATTTAAATCTTAAATATGAAAACATTTGAAATGAAAAGGTTAAGAGAATTTAGTCAAAACTATAGTCAAAAATTTTTAAAATTTGAACTTTGGTACAGAACCATAAAATAATAGTAAGACCTAGGCAGACAGGTCAGGAAAGTATATTTACAGCTCATAAAAAGGAATTGTAAATAAGTATGACAAAACATTTGATAGCACTTTCTAATCCAAGGCCCAGGCGCTTTACTGACAGTGGGATAAGAATGTTTGCTTATCAGATGGTTACGCACTACGTACTCCCTGCCTGCCTCTGCTGATGGCATGCTAAGGAGAAAGAGACCCCCTTCCTGCTACCCACTGGTGGGGGTATAATACAGCTGCTCACTGTGTGTGTGTTAGGAAAGCCTAATGTGTGAGGATGTTCCACATGTTTTAAGAGGGTAAAATTGGAAAAAATCAGATCACTATTGTTAGAGAAACCTGTGTATACTTGTACAGTTGTTTGGGTACTTAGACATTTTTGAATTGTGGCTTATGAAAATGTATAAAGACATGAGAAATGTTTTGGGTGGGAAAAAGTACAACCCTACATCAGCCAATAGAATAGGGACAAAGTGTGTGAAGGGAGGGGCTGGGGTGTTCCCTGTGGTTAGTTCTGGGTAGTGGAAGAAGGGTATATTTAATGCGTGTTTGTTTCATTTTGTCCTTCTAACCCTCAACTGTTAACAAAACCTTTTATCAAAAACAATCAAGTTAGGGCTGTTTAAACACATTTCAGAATTACTCAGAATGACCTGCCTGCTCAGAAGGTATGGCGTCAGACAAGAGAAGTGTGCTGACAGAGGGCTCCCAGCCCTCCAAGTGACCGGGCTCAGTCCTGGCCTGTCCTTTGCGCTTGGTGATATCAAGGAAACTAGTGGGGGTAGGAAGCGGTCTGACTGTGGCCCCGTCTTGTCCATGAACTTTTGTGCTAGAGGATGAGGGAGCCAGGTAACTGTTTGATGCTGCTGTGAGCTTGCTGGCCAGACAGCCTTCAGTAGTCTGAATGTGACTGCTTTGTCCAGACGGTGACCAGAGTGACTCTGCTCTGATTTCTGTTACCAGTTCTGGAAGTTCTTTGAGATGGTCAAATCCTTTTTGTTCCTTCTGCATTGATTTGATGCAGATACCTAAGTGAGTAAAATTGCTTCTTTAGGAGTTTGGGATTTGTATTTTTCAGTAATCTTTACATCTGTGACGAAGATTTAAATTCTCAAATGAAGACTTTTAAATGTCAGGTGCTATGGTTATGTGTAATTTTATTGTCTTTTTTTATGCTTCTCCATATATTCCTAATTTGTAATCACCATATGAGAAAATCTTTTAAAAATGAAAATCCTTTATCAGTGTCTATGCATAACAGCATGTGCCTTGGCTGCAGTCCATGCTTTTCATTTCCTTCTGGCATGGACTGGATTTTTGGGTTCTAGACACTCAGAACCCAGTGCTCAGGATGGGTTCCCACTGGTGCCAGTGGGCAGGGAAGAAGCCACGCTAAGCTGGCCTTTGGCAGATTGGGGTCACATGGCATGGTTTGGCCTACATGAGGAAGTTAGAAACCCAAATGTGTCTGACTGTGAAATGATCACCCTAACGGAGTTTAGAGCTTGAGAATACTTGTAGAAAGAATGAATGAATGGTTACGTTTACACAGGCTATAGCAGGTACTTTAGAATACTCGGGACTGGAGACACAGTGTACACAAGCACATTGAGTGCAGTGTGCACTCTTGGGTGGCACAGGTGTGCATGTGTGAGCCAAGGAGGAGGGCATCCGCCCTGCTCAGGCAGGGTGGGCCTTGATAGGATGTCTGAGCTGTTAGCATACTGGAAGACAGCACATTCAGAGCAGAAAAGGAGGAGGGTTTTGCACACTGAGTCAGGTTGAAGGGGAGGTGTGTCCCCTGCAGGAGGCGCCTGTGAGGAGGCGGAGTCAGAAGCAAGGTTGTGTATTTGGTGGAGAAGGAAGACCTGGTTAGGGAGGCAGAGGTGGAGACTGGAGAGACGTGGAACCCGGTGTATGGCTTTGAGCTTAGTGAAGAGACTAGTAGGATGCTGGTTCACTTTTTTTCCCCTTATATATTTTTCCCCGTGTGCCTTATGTATTTTCCCCTTAAGTATTCTGGATTATGGCTGTTTACAGAACTAAAGTCATTTGTGATCATTCTATTGAAACTGGCCTGGGAGCTGAGTGTGTCAGAGGTCAGCGTAGAAGTCCAAATTTTGGCACTGAGCAGAGTGCCATTCTTCTGGATTTGAAGTGGAGATTTGGGACCAGGTTGGCCAGTGCAGCACAGAACCTAGCTGTGGAGGTGACTCTGAGGTCCTGTGATATGGGAGTGCCATGGTGCAGGGACAGAGAAGTTGGCATGCTTGGCAGGTCTGTGCTGGATCCCTGGTGCTTGCCTTGCTGTGGGGGTCAGGGGCCGGACCTCTGCCATTCTTGCAGATAGAACTCTGCGAGACAGCAGGTTGCTGGTGGAAGGAGGACAGCTGGATTGGTGTTGTGGGGCAGAATGAGGAGTTCACTGTGGATGTAGGCTGTTTGGATGGAGGCAGATTCCGAAGGGAATCCCCATGGCAGGGGTGGAGAAGAGCAGGTGGCCAGGAGCAGAGCCCCTGCCCCCAGTAATACGCACACTGGGAGACTGAGGGCAGGGAGCGTGGAAACAAGTAGAGAGGGTGCTGGACAGCAAGATATTTTTGTTGTTCTTGCTGGGAAGTTGCAGTGCCGAGCTGAAGGTTTAGAGCATGTTTGTAGCAGAGTTGTGCATGGTTTTGTGTTCCCAACTCTGTGGTCCAGGAACAGGGGAGAAACGGGTATTGGAAGTGCAGCAGGAGTGTTGATTGGCTCCTTGAGCACTGCATGGAGTCAGGGGTCTGGGCAGGGCTTGGGCCCCGGCAAGGAAGATGCTTGTAGTCCACACGGCAGAAGTGTGTCCCACAGAGAGGAACGTGGGGAGTGTGGCCAGTGAGCACAGCTGTCTGGAGTCTCAGAGTGGGGCAGTATTGTCTAATAGGTATCCTAGGGTTGGCCCTGCCGAGGTTCTGCTCACCTACCAACTTTTGGCGGGCAGGTGGGGTTCTATCTGGTGCTAACCTTGGCCAAGGTGGTGGCTGTGTCTGTGGTGAGATAGTGGGAAATTAATGTACCAAGACCTTTGATAGCAGGTTCATTAGACAAGAAAAATGAAGAGTGAGATTGATGCAGGCTGGGGCCTCTGTTGTAATGTGCTGGGTAGGTTTTGGGGAATAGGTTGAGAGTTTAATGGAGAATAAGCCTGATCCTTACAGTAAACTCACTGGGCTTATTATAGCTGATCATTTATGTTGTCATGGGGTAGTTTTTATAAGAAGCACTTGAGGTTCAGAAAGATTAAGAAAGGGTGGGGAAAGAGCTTATTTGGTAGTAGCTTATATAAAGGAACCCTGGAATGTTCGTGTAAGAAAAGTACACAGGGAGCATGAATACTTTGTGGTTGCTAAAAATGTTAATGTGTATTTAAGACATATTAATGAATATGTGTACAGGGTCCAGCTAAGGGACCTGGGCTCAACAAGCCTCTGAGAAGTACTTCCTTTGCAACAAGGACCAAGCAAAGGGGCGCGTGTTCATTATCATGCAATTTCTATCTCAGTAACCACACAGGCTGGACGGGGCCAGACATGTGAACAAATGTGGTTATCTTGTAAAGCACAAAGACAAGAGTGGGCACCAGGTATAGATGCTGCAGGAGGGGGCAGTTGCAATGTTCTGCACCCTGAAACCCCTGTGCACATGCCAGGCAGGACCCATCGTACTGAAGGACTGTTTGCTTGGTGGTTCTCAGTGACCTTCTGTCTTTTCCCGTCAGGGTGTTGATACAAGCTGGAGCTCTTTGTTGGAGTCTTCCAGAGCTCTCCCAGGGAGAGGTAGGGAAGGGAGCTTGTGCCAGCAGAAGTTGGGAAGCACAGACACCATCTGCCTTCTTCTGAGCCGGTATTGATGCAGGCTGGGGCCTCTGTTGTAATGTGCTGGGTAGGTTTTGGGGAATAGGTTGAGAGTTTAATGGAGAGCCTGGCCAGGTCATGACTCAAATCTGGAAGCCTAAAAATGAAAATCCTTTCCATTCTGTATCTCAATCAACAATATTTCTTGACTGCCTACCCATGTGCCTTGCACTGTACTAGGTTCTGTGAAAGATAGCAAGGAGTTTAGGACATAATTCTGACATAGGTCTCTAGTCTTTAATAAGTAGTGACATACCTGATCATTTTATGGGGCCAGGAGAAAAGCATGCCAGCTAGAATCCAGGCCTGATCTGGAGACAGCAGAGGGTTATAATCAACATGTAGGATTTGTGTTTTAGAAAGTTGGCTATTGAAAAGGAAAGCACTTTTCCCCCATTCTAAAAGTAATGCTTTTGCAAATGTGGGGAATACAGAAAAGTATAGAAGTGAGCACACGGATCTCCCCAACTGTATCACTGCTAGGTAACTGGTTGACATTTTGGTGTGGGAAGAGCATTGCTAATTGAGACCGGAAGGAGGAGGAAAGTGCTTCTGATTGGTTGTAGGAAACCTTAGGGCAGTAGGTGGAGTTCTGGTTCTCCGCTTCTTAATGCTAGAGTCCAGTGAGGGGAGAGAAGCTGTTCTGGAGTGTGGGGTTATCCAGGATTCTGCATGCTTGCTGGGAGCATAGTGGGCCAACACCTCAGCTGGATCTCAGTGGAGGACCCAGGGACTGGGCAGGGCCTGGACACATACATGCTTAGTGTGTCTGAGGGGCATCGTTTCCATGTGGCTGCTCAGTGTGCACCAGGGGTCAGCACTCAGCAGCAGAGGCCAGACAGGGCTCGCCTTGGTGCCCTGTCCTGGGATTTTAATAGTGGGACTGCAGCTGAACACACTGAGGGGACAGCACAGGGTTATATTATAATCAACATGTAGGATTTGTGTTTTAGCAAGTTGGCTATTAAAAAGGAAAACACTTTCCCCTCATTCTATAATTAATGCCTTTGCAAATGTGGGAAACACAGAAGAGTATAGAACTGAGTACACAGATCTCCCCAACTGTATCACCGCAGGTAACTGTGGTTGACATTTTGGTGTGGGAAGAACATTGCTAATTGTGCCACTACGATGCGTGACCTGAGCTCAGTGGATGGCCTCAGTCACCCAGACAGACTTGTTGCTGGAAGCCTGGGTCTGGAGATTTCCAGGGTGGTGGGAGCTGGTTGACAGGGACACAGTATTGACCCCAGCCCCTCTCTCCTCCCTGTGTGATGTTCTTTCCACAGCAATGTGGGCCCCTACCTGGGGTGCAGGCCTGGGATGCAGACAGATGGCATCAGGCTTAGGGTTAGTCACTGAGGCTGGTAAATTAAAAGTTGGCTCAAGCAGCGCAGCTGAACTTGCTAATAAGATGCATATCGAGATCATCTAACCAAGGGTTGTAGAATGACTCATTGGATGAATTGTACTAATACCTCCCAACTCTCCAAATACTGCAGGATATTGTTTTGTGAAATCCTCTTAATAAAAGTAACCAGGTCCATGTTTCTGAAATGTAATACAGAATTATTAAATTGCAGAGATACAGATATAAAGTAATGACTTTAAAAAATTATTTTAGAAAGTTACCATGTTCTTGTTATTCAGAGTAATGTGGAATACAGAATAATTCCTTGAAATATTTGCCTAGTGGGTCAGAATAGATGTGGAATGTTAGATTACGAGCAAGCTGCAGACTGGCTATTAAAAAGATACTAATTGCTATTCGTAAGTACTTTAAAAAATCAATTGGAGACACTTTTAGGACTCTTCATCACCTATGATCCTCAATTTACAATAAAATTGTTCAGACAAAAAAATAGGATTATCTTAGAATTAATGTGCACACTGTTGTTTTTCTTAAATGTTTCTTTTGTCTTTCAGACTCTAAAATTTTATTCTTTTAGAAACTGTTGACTTAGCCAGAAGGTACTACCCTTGGAGAAATGTAGAACAGTGAAAAAAACACAGTTTGGAGTTAGACCTGAGTTTAGGGTGTGACGTGTGTGTGAAAAGCCAGCTTCTCTAATGGTCAGGAGCAGTAGGTTGTTTCCCTGCCTTTGCAGTGGTGGTGGGGCTGTCTCGTGTGGCAGCGGGAGGGTTGGGTGGGAGCAGCACACTTGGCACAGTTCCTGGCACATAGTAGGCAGGCAATAAATGGTAGCTGTCTTTACTGTCACAGCAAAAGCCTGTTTTAGGATAGAGCCATTGTACCTGGAGTCTGTTTCATCCCTGTGCAAGCATAAGAATGACCCCTTTATGCTTGCTTTTTAAAATTTTTTTGAGTTGAATGATATTTATATTTTCCCCTGTGCTTATAGGCCCCTTTTGTCATTTTGTTGTACCCATGTCATAATGAGTATTTGTTACTCATTAGTTTTAAGCAGTTCCGTGTAGCTTTTTGATATTGCTATTGTATTAAAATGAGAAACGGAAGCAGGAATGGTGTACTAGTTTTTTCCCTATTACTTTTGTTATAGACTGAAATAATCCATTAAGTTTGTGGAATGTGGATGTAAATATTATTTATTTGTAAAAAGGAGAAAATGATTTATATCTGTAAAACTGTTATGATAGGAATACAGCTAAACGCTTCTCTTAAGTTTTCCACTGATGTCCTTAGGTTAATTCATTTAATGGGGGAGAATATTAGATAAAATTGTTGTGCTATCAGCCTGTGTTACAATAATGAAGTAACCCATGGTAAAGGCCCCTTTCTGACCTCCCGTCAGGTGTCTTCTGAAGACAGAAGTGCCCTGTGGGCCTTGGTTACGTTTCACGGAGGCAGCTGCCAACTGAACCTTAATAAGAAGTGCACGCATTTGATTGTGCCAGAGCCGAAGGGGGTAAGTGCCGCGCCTGGACCCTGTGTGTCACGCGGGCCTTTGTTGCACTCGTCCTGTGTCTCCTGACCCGTTTGCAAGAGCTGGTTATGCTGCTTCATAGTGTTTGCTTCCCGAGTCATTTCACAGGAGTGTGGAGTGATCATAAGTTACATATGTCTTCTGATTACAAAGAAATCTGGGTTTATTCTGTGGGGAAAGTAGAGTTTTCAGAATTCTCTTTCAAAACTTGTCAAACTTCAGTTTATTTTTATATGTGGAAAAAATGTATTTTTAGACTCCCTCTTTTTTTTTTTTTTTTTTTTTTGTTTTTTGTTTTTTTGAGATAGGGTTTCACTGTGTAGTTCAGGCTGGACTTGAACTCACTTTGTAGCCTATCCTGGCCTTAAACTTGCATCAATCCTCCTGCCTCAGCCTCCCGAATGCTGGGATGACAGGCATGTGCTGGCTGGGTGAAAGTTCTCTGTATATTACATTAATAATCTGGAATGCTATGTATAGCACTGCACTCAGCCTGCTCAGCTCGGGACATTCCTATCTGAGCAGTAGTATGGCTAGAGGTAGTACTTGAAGAGAGTAGGTTTGTTGAAGCTGTTTTAAATTATAATTTAACTTTTTTTTTTTTAGTATTGGGTTTTGAGCCCAGGGGTTTTCTTCCACTAAGCTACATCCTTTGTAATTTTTCATTTTAATACAAAGTCTTGCTAATTGTCCAAACTGGCCTCAAAATTGTGATCTTCCTGTCTCAGCTGAAGTCTCTGGGGTTACAGGCTTGTGCTGCTTGTCTGCTAGAATCCTAATTCAAGGATTTTCCTTCTAAAAGTATTTTGTTGATAAATCCTTACTAACCCTTTGAGTTTCCAGCTAAGTATATATATATATATATATATATATATATATTTTTTTTTTTTTTTTCCCGGTACTGGGGATCAAACTCAGGACCCTGCGCTTGCTAGGCAGGCGCTTATTCCACTGAGCTATATCCCCAGCCCCTCCAGCTAAGTATATATGTATTATATGTATGTAAAATTAACTAATTTTTCAGTACTGGGAATTGGACTTGGGGCCTAGTTCATGCAAAGCAAACACTCTGCTGTTGAGCTATGGCCTCAGCCTGTACATATTTTAAAGTACTTATAGACTTTAAAGTATAACTGAAAATAGAATATTTTTTAAGTGACTGGAAGAAAACTGTGTGAGTCAGCAGTTTGTGTGTGTGTGTGTGTGTGTGTGTGTGTGCGTGTGTGTGTGCGCGCGCGCGCAAGCGCGCTTTAATTGGGCTTTATTTAGCTCAAAGAATCACTGAACAGATCATTTCATTTGGCTAACACGTGCTCCTGAGTAAGACAACAAATATGCTTGATGGTCGTTTTTAGAAAAAGCAAACACTTCATGCATTTTAAAAGTTCGATATTAAATTGTGTATGGACAGTGTACTACCCTTGTACGTAGGGATTCTCTCATCAAAGTCTACAGTAGGATTCTGATAGTATTTTGTGTAATTATTTACTCTGCAGCCTAGGTTTTATTTATAAACTGGGAAAGAAAAGTCCTTTTTGCTCTTTTTAATTTCCCAGTTTTTAAAGAACTGATCCAATATAGGGAGATGAGCTTCTGTTTTGTGTTCATTGTATTTTCTCTGCAGTGATAAAACTTAGTAAAGCAGATTTTATATTTGCTAGTAATAAAAATAATAATAATCCACAGTAATGCTCACTGCGTAGTAAATAATGAAACACGATCCCTTTCTATAACAAGTCTTTCTGTAAACAGTGCTGTGCCCAAATACTTCCTAAAAATCCATAACAGCCATATGTGCAGTAAGGATACAGAAAGAAAGCAATGACTTGTGAAAGTGTCCAGGATTTCTGGCTCTGGTGCAGGGATGTAGGAGGGTGCCATGTGGGTGACATGAGGAGCACCTGTCTGGCATGGCATAGCTATGAAGCTCACCACATGGCGCCCTGAGCAAGGCCGAGGTTGCAGTGCAGTGGAGCGGACCTCAGCGCACATGCAGGCTCCATCCCAGCACTGGAGGGAGAATCTCAGACTAAGTGACCAACTTTCAGTAATCTGAATGAGTTGGGAGGAATCATTCTTTTATAATTTTTCATAGCTGTTTCTTGCAAAACTGATGTATAAATGACCAAATATTTTTTATATCAATACTTGGCAGTTCCCCTGGAATGTTGGAGGATGATCTTCAACTGTGCGGTTTTCATCGGGATTGTTCTATGACAGTAACCCTCACTCTGTTCTCTCTGCCAGCTTCTGTGCAGATGAGGCAGGGGCCCTCAGCACATTTCAGAACTAGGCAGTAGTAGCAACTCTTCTTAGTATCAGTGCATTAATGGAACAAAAACCATACTTTGGTGTTGGTGCCCAAGCTGTGTGCTGTCCTTCTGAAAGTCATCTTGTTGCTGTGGGCCTGAGACAGACCATGCGCCCTCCTGGCCCAGTTCAGGGACTGGCAGTGATGGTCTGCCCTTTCCGGGAACCTGAGAAGCAGGCCTTCCAAAAGAGCTGGAGGAACTGTGTGTCCCAGGGTCATGACTTATAAAACTAAAAGTTAATGTGAATTATAATTAGCCACCGTATTCTTGAGTTGTGATTGTATCTGTGACCTATATCACATGACTAAATAACGATGGTATTTGATATTAAACCTGTTTAAGATGGCATTCCTTTATATTATATGTTACAACCTCCTTAGACAAAAGTTTTTAAGTCTAATGATGAATTTAAAGTTTGCTGTGCATGCCTGTAATCCCAGCATTTGGGAGGCTGAGGCAGTAGGATTGCAGTGAGTATAAGGCCAGGCTGGACTAGCAAGTGAGCTCAGGGTAGTCCAAACTGCATAGTGAGACCCTGTCTCAAAAAAAAAGTTTTCTCTTTTAAGTTTTATAAATTCTGTAAGTGCTAAGTAAAGACCCACATGAAAATAAATGCTATTTCTTTAATGTTAACTCATACTTTTGCATTTTTAAAAATTTTTGTTTATTTATTGAGACAGGATCTCATTCTGTAATTCAGACTGGCCTTAAACTTACTATGTGCCCAGGCTGGCCTTGAACGCTGGATGATCCTCCTGTCTCAGCCTCCTGTCTCAGTTTCCTGAATGCTGGGATTATAGGTGTGTGCCACCACACCCGGCACTTTTGTGTTTTTTAAAATGAATGCATAAAGGAAACTTGTGCAAAAGACAGCTGACACGGAGGAGGGTGGTAGGGTTTGCAAGGACTGGGTGTGGCTGGAGTTACAGGGAGGGGCTGGTCTGCAGCCCTTGTAGCCTGCTGGGTGCAGACATTCCTGACTTCACATGGGCATCGTTGGCAGATGTCACTACCTGGGTCACCCCATCCTCAGATTGCTGATGCTGAGGCCCTTGACACTTAGAAGTCAGTTTGAGAATTCATAATTTCCAAAAAATTGCTAGTGAATTGGCTCAGACAAAGGCATTGAAACATTGCCAGGCCCTTAAGTTGTCTCTAGTAGGAGAGCTTTGGGGACAGAGTCTCCTGGGTGAGAAGTGAGAGGCAGCCTGGGTAGTGTTGATAAGGACGTCTTCTCCTCACATGCTCTGCTTGAGTCTGCGCCGGAAGTAGCCCAGCCAGCCCTGAGATGGGGCCGCAGCAGCCTACACTGTTAGGGACTTGCACTCCTGTGTGTGAGGGAGACCGCTTTTTAGTTTCCAGTGTCTGTCACACTTCTGTCCATGGCAGTAGTAGTTCTGTTTTTGGTATTTGTTAACAGAATTCTTTTTTGAGAGGGTCTCATTAGGAGGTGCAGGCTGGCCATGAGCTTGCTTATGTAGCCCAGGCTGGCCTAAAACTCAGAGTGATCCTCCTGCTTCAGCTTCCCAAGTGCTAGGATTATAGGTGTGCACTACCACACCCAGCTGTTAACAGAATTCCGTATTACTTTATTTCATATTTTACAATTTAAGTATCTTGGTACCTTCATTGAATAATACATAAGTCACTCTTTTTTTGGCCTTTTGAGACGGGGTCTTGTTATATAGTTCAAGCTGGTCTTGAACTCACTATGTAGCCTAGGCTGGCCTCCAGCTTATGGTGATCTTCCTGCCTCAGCCTTCCTAGTGCTGGGATTAAAGGTGTATAACACTATACCTGGCTATAAGCCATATTTTGTATCATCTGTGTTATTGTTCTTTGAACATATAGTGGTATTATTAAGTTTATAAATACTTTGATATATTCTTGGACTTCATATTTTCCTCTGTGGGGAGGATAGTTCAGAAATTGGGACTCTAGTCTACTATAGAAATTTATCCTTACATTTACTGTGTGTGGGAATCTGAAACGTGTTTCTACTCAAGTACAGCGGTATCTTGGTTCACAAATTTCATTTGTTCCATGATTCTGGGGAAGATGGCCATGTCCAAGTTCATGCAGAAAAGATGGTTGTGTTTGTATCCCTATGCAGAGTTTGGAAACAAGATCAAAAGTTTGCCAAAAGAGTTCCTGCCCCAAGGGACCACTCTGCCTAAGAATGACATAATTGCTGGGCATAGTGGCTCTTGCCAGTAAGGGGAGGCTGAGGCAGGAGCATTGCAGTGAGTTGAAGGGCAGTCTGGGCTGCATAGTGAGGCCCTGTCTCAAAAACAACAATAGCAACAAAACCAAAGAAGGACATAATTTTTAGGATAGAGAATAAGAGATGTTACTGGGATTGCTGGTAGCTGGTATGCTGCTGTATAGGTCTAGCAGTGTTAATCCCTGTGGCCTTTTTTTGAGCAAAGTGTAGTCCCAGAGAAGAGGCTATAGGAGGAAAAGAATTGAGGTGTTACTGCACCAGCTCCCCATGCGGATTGAGGCCGTTTTGTACTGGGAACATACGGCAACCAAAATGTATAAGTATAGTGAAAACAGCGAAGGCACCTACATTACTTTCAAAGTGGACATCAGAAACTGAGAATTAATCATAAAATTTAGCTCCAGTTTCTTATAGTGGCAGAACATGGCTGACTGCTGGTGGCTGCAAGCAAAGCGCCGCATGTGTCTGGAGCAGGTGCTTCATGACAGGGTGCAGGGGGCTGCTGGCGAGGGGCTCGCTTGTGTTGTGGGCTGTGGCAGTGGCATGTTTGGAAAATCTCCAGAGGGCAGAGGTGTGCATGCAGCAAGAGGAGGGCAGAGCATGTGAGGTAGGCTGGGGCAGCTTGGGGGCCTGGCCGCAGTCTGCTCTGTGCTGTGTGTGCACACGTACTCAGGGAAGTGCTGTTGCCAGAGAGGGATGTGTCTAGCATAGCAGCGTGGCCGGTGGATACCCTCAGGGTGGTCTCACTGTGACGGTGCACCGGCCCTCTCGGTGCTGTCTGTGCATGTGTGCTCATGACAGGACGGTTAGGACTGTGCACTAGCAGTGCCGCACTCCCCTTCTAGTCTGTGGCTGCACTTACTTTCCTCTGCTTAGGTTTTCTTGGTGTGGGTGTTTTATCTGGAGAACAGGGCACTCTCTTCATCGGGCAGGACTTCTTTCCGCCAGGCACCTGGCTGCAGCAAAGGAGCCTCGCCTCGTTGAGGCTGCCTCAGGCATACTGCTCCCTCGTCTGCACCATGCACAGGCTTTGCCCCCGCTGTAAACTGCAAGTGCAATGGAGGTGTCGGAGGTAGGATTCGGATTTCAGCATCGGGCCCAGTCCTTGGTGGTCAGGGAGTGCAGATCCACTCCAGGCTTTGAGAAGCCAGGGATGAAAGGCGACTGAGCTGTACTTAGGCTTGTGTTTTGGAAGCCGCTTCCTTGCCTTGTGAATTGTGTTACCTGTCTCCTCTTCCATTGGTGCCCACCCTGCCCAGAGCATAGCCTCTGCCCAAGAGCACCTCATTGTGCTGTTCCGGTGCTGTCCTTCCTAATCATGCACGGGTCGCCAGGCTCCTGGAGTCCTGCTTCCCATCACGGCACCTGCACAGGGGCCAGGGACATAGCTCAGCAGCACAGCGGCTATCTAGCAAGCATGAGGTTGCGAGTTCAATTCCCAGCACCAAAAAAAACCCCTACAGTACCAGCACAGCTCTATGTTGCATTCTTACTGCATGTTGAATTCCTCTCAATTTGGAACCAATCTGTGGCTCTTCTTAAGCCGGAGACTTGTTGCAATAAGGACTAGACAGCTGGGAAGTTTCGCTACGACCACCAGCCATCTCCTGGTGCCTCTTCCTGAGGGACTGAAGGTGCCACATGTGAACCTGTTGCGGAAAACCAGCTTTGCAGAGTGACTGTAAAAACTTACTGCATTTTTACTTTATAATTTCCCATAGGATTGCTAGCTCTACTTGTGCATTTATTTATTTACCTATTTTTAAGATTTTTGTTTTGTCTTTTGAGACAGGGTCTCACCATGCAGTTCAGGCAGGCCTTGAGCTCACTTTGTAGCCCAGGCTGGCCTCAAACTTGGAAGATTCCTCCTGCCTCAGCCTCCTGAGTGCTGAGTACTTGTGCATTTAAAATGCCCCTTTCACATTACTTTAGATAAGGTGACTGTTGCAAGTGTGTGGTCCTTGGCAGCACTGGCATGACCTCCTTGTCTGCAGGAATATAGGAGTATAGGCCTCTGGATACTGAAGCTGTGTTCTTACACTCCCTCTGGAAGTGCAGAACTCCAGAGATGAGTGACACTGACGTCCTCGTGTGTTTGTTCTTCACTCACAGGAGAAATACGAATGTGCTGTGAAGCGAGCCAGTATTAAAGTGGTGACTCCTGACTGGGTGCTGGACTGCATATCTGCGAGAACGAGAAAGGACGAAGCACCTTACCATCCACGCCTGATCATCTACGAGGAGGAGGAGGAGGAAGAGGAGGAGGAGGGGGAGGGGGAGGACGAGGAGCAGGACTCACAGAACGAGGGCAGCACTGAGGAGAAGTCGAGCCCGGCCAGCTCACAGGAAGGCTCTCCTCCTGGGGACCAGCCATTCTCCACTAAGCCCAGCACGGAGACCTCCAAAGGGGAGTTGATGTTTGACGACTCGTCAGACTCCTCGCCCGAGAAGCAAGAGCGGAACTTGAACTGGACCCCGGCTGAAGTGCCCCAGCCTACGGCCGCTAAGCGCAGGCTGCCCCAGGGCAAGGAGGCTGGGCTCATTAACTTGTGTGCCAATGTCCCGCCAGTCCCTGGGAACATCCTGCCTCCGGATATCCGGGGGAACTTCATGGCTTCTGGACAAAATCTCCAGAGTTCCGACAGAGCAGAAATGATCACCACGTGGAGCCCTGCTGTGCGGACACTGAGGAATATTACTAATAATGCTGACATTCAGCAGATCAACCGGCCATCAAATGTAGCACATGTAAGTCACTCTGGCAGAGAAATTTTATTATTGGATTTAAGAATGGATTTTGCAGCTCTTTCAGGATAGTTCATTTTATTGTTTCTGCTTGTTCCGATCAAGTCACTTGGAAAGCGCTGGTTTTGGGGTTCTTGCCTGGCTTCCTCTGTGGCACCAGCTGCCCCTTAGAAATGGGCCCCTTGAGTGGGCTTTGGGCTCCCTGGGTCCCCTCCTGCTTTGCATTACATACCTGTCCTGGTGATGCATGTGTTTGTAGCTGACCACAGGCTGGCGTGACTGGGAACAGGAGTGCACTAGCGTCTGTCCCCACAGATATCTGTGTGAGACCTGGTATTGCTTGGGGAAGGGGCCGGGGTGAGGGTGCGGGCGCTCATTTTTGGGGGTAGAAAGCAATCTGCGTTCAAAATAAAATGTGAGAGGCCGCTAGATCATATGGCTCCCATGTTCTCTTCAGGAGGCGGCCCTGTGATGCCTAGGGTTGCATGCAGGCCTGCTGCATAGTGTGCACACTTGTGCAGGTGCTGCCTGTAGGCTCTGCTTGGACTTGGTGGTGCACCAGAGGCTGCATGCCCGATTAAGCCTTGAGAAGACAGTTCTCATGCTGGTTTCTGAACCCTAAGAAGTTGGCTCCATATTTGTGTTACTTGAGCCTGTTGAATGAAGATCATTGTGTTGCATGTTTTGCTTGGTGCTATGTAGAAAAACACCTTGAGGTGTGGTACCTGGCTTGCTGGGTGTCCTCGTCACCGTCTCTTTCCCTTCCACCCTCAGCACAGAGCCCTCAGCTCACTGCTGTCCTGTGAAGTGGCATGAGCTGGAAGGGAAGCAGGCTGGCTTGATGTTGGCTCCATCTCCAGCCGTTGTGTGCATCTGAGGGGTCCTGGTGTTTGAGGAAGCATATTCAACACCTGTAATGATGGTCTCTTATGGACGCTTGCTGGACAAGCAGACCTATGGGTGGGTCCCATCTGTCCTTCTATGTCATATTACTGCAGTGCAGAGGATGTGCAGCAGGGTAGGCCATGGCCTGGTTAGGGTGGCTGCCTGGTTAGAGTGCTGGGGTTCACTGTGAGCCTTTGCTTTCTGCAGGGTGAACCCCTGCCTGGTCATGAGGCAGGAGATGGGTGCGAGTCCGGCTGCTGGGCGCCTCCGCCCTGTCTTTCCGTGGGAGCCTCCTGGTCAGAAGGAGGCTTGGATGGAAGAGAGGAGTGTGATGGGGGTGTGGGTGCGAACCTGGAGCTCCGGCCAGGCCAGAAGGGCCAGGGGACAGCACAGAGTACTCTGGTTTGTTCTCAAGACACCAAACTACAAGTCTTCATGTTTGTCCCTTTAATTCATTGATTATGCACATGGTTTAACCTTTGGTATTAGCAATGAGCATTTAAGTACTTGCTGCGTTGATGGTGGCGATGGGAAGGAGACCTGCAGAAGGTGCAGTAGAGCTTTTGCAGTTTGCTATCACCGGACATGCTGATGGTGGAACGTGAGCCATGCTCCTGCTCTCCTGCCACGGGACCTGGGGATAAGGACCAGCCTTGCTCTTGTTTTCTAGATCCTACAGTCCCTGTCGGCTCCCACAAAGACCCTGGAGCCCCAGGTAGGCCATGGCCAGCAGGGGCACGGCAGTGTCAGCGCCAGTGCCATGCTGCTCAGCCAGCCGAGGGGCACTCCTGACACACACCTGCCACCACCGCACCGTCAGCCCCCACCGCAGCACCCTTTGCAGCACCCCGTCCTCCACCTACAGCCCCCACAGATGCCCCAGCAGCCCTGTCCGCAGCAGCAGCAGCAGCACCCATTCCCGCAGCAGCCACAGCAGCCCCAGCAGCAAGTCCTTCAGCACCCATTTCCCCAGCAGCAGCTGCACCCCCAACCACAGCTGCACCGTCCTCAGCAGCCCCTGCAACCGTTTCAGCAGCAGCACCTGCAGCAGCAGCTCCACCAGCTGCAGCAGCAGCAGCTCCAGCACCAGCAGCTAGCACAGCTGCAGCACCAGAGCCTGCTACAGCAGCAGATGCAGCAGCAACAGGTGCAACAGCATCAGCTGCAGCGCCTCCATCAGCAACAGCAGCAGCAGTTACAGCACCCTAGCGCTCCACACCTTGGCCAGGCGCCCCCAGCCATGCCTCACCAGGCACCGCATCTGCAGCCCCCACCTCAGCAGCCCCTGCCACAGCTGCCGCTGTGCGGACATGACCCAGCTGTGGAGAGTGAGTAGTGGGTTTAAGTCTGGTGCCTATGGAAGTATTTCTGGGGGGTAAGGTTTGGGGTGGGGTTCACACCAGTAATTATCTTAGAACAGGGTGCATGGGTCTCACATGGAACTGAGAAGCTACAGTGGGCCACTGTTTCCTGTTCTGGGATGTCACCTGCTGACAGAGGAAGTCTTGGTCATCTCTAGCACTGAGGGTGATTAGCATCCAGGCATAAATTTTTTTTAATGATTATGTTACATAGATGGTCAAATCTCTGTATCAAAGCTATGTTCCAAGTGTGCACATACTGCTGGTGGCCACCTCCAGTCAGAATCGACTTAGTGCAGCTGAACGTGTAGCTGTGCTTGCAGATGTTGTGCATGCATGTTCATCGAGTTCTGACTTCCTTCTCTCCAGTTCCAGAAGAAGGCTTCCTGCTGGGGTGTGTGTTCGCA
This sequence comes from Dinomys branickii, assembly GCA_004027595.1. Classification (NCBI taxonomy): domain Eukaryota; kingdom Metazoa; phylum Chordata; class Mammalia; order Rodentia; family Dinomyidae; genus Dinomys; species Dinomys branickii. Next base: position 127,095 of record PVLD010003007.1, read on the forward strand.
ATTGCAGATTACCCAGAGCAGATGTCTGACAAACAGCTGCTGGCCACCTGGAAAAGGGTGAGCTTCCTGGGCGGTGTGGACTTTGTTCTGGAAGATGACCTGATTTGAGCCTAGGCTGCCTGCTCCCCTAGCCGCCTTTGCTGAGATACATCTGTGTGTTCCAAGCATGTGGTGGACATTCTTGCTGTGAGCACTGTGCCTCTGGGGAGGTCAGTTCTGGGTGTTATCTCTCTTGCCTTTACATGGAAATTTGGGGCTTTATCATCCTTAAGGTTCTTACAACTCTATAATGAGATGTTGGGTAAGGCCAGATGTCGGTGACCTAGGACAGGGACTGGCAACTGTGTCTGTGTCATTCTGTTCTTCACAGGTGCATGCTAGAGTGCTAGGGCCGCAGGTTAGCAGGAGCCCAGAAGTCTTCTTGCTGAGGGACAGTGGTCCATTTGTTTGCTTTTCATTTTGTCTGGTAGCTTTTAGAGAAAAGAAAAAGCAAACACTTCTTGCCATGCCACAGATCAAAGCTGAATCCAGCAAGTTTTTTGAAATGAAACCCGAGTAGAGTTTAGATGCATCTTGAATGTGCTTCACTAAACGCTCCTGGCATTTACATCCCTGGTGTTGCTGGCTATGGTGGTACAAGGCCTGTGATCCAAGGACTGAGGAGGCTAAGCAGGAGGATCGCCACAAGTCCGAGGCCAGCCTGGGCTATGTAGTGAATTTGAGGCTAGCCTGGACTATATAGCAAGACCCTGACTCAAAAAGTTAGGGAGAGTGACAGAGGCAGAGACAGGCAATGTCTAGTACCTGTTCAGATTGACCAGCAGAGACTGGCAGGAAGCACCTGTGTGGGATCCATGAGGTGGGACAGGCAAGGGTCAAGGCTAGTATGACTGAGAATTTCATTTGTGTGCTTGGCTGTGCACCCTGGGTTTTCCTCTTTGTGAATTTTACAGAAAGGGGTAAGGAGGATCAGACCCTCATGTAATGCAGTGAATTGCCAGCCCCGTGAGAGACCGGGGTGCCCCTGCCTTGCCTGGTGAGACTGCTGATGGGTACAGGATGTGCTTGGAGAATGATGTCAGGGTGACTGGGTGTGCAGAACACTGGGGGAGGAGCTGTTCGAAACTTAGCGGGGGTGAGGGTCAGCATCGTGTCTGGCATCTCCGAGGAGCCCTGAGGGACAGGTTTCCAGTGGAGAGCAGCCAGCTGGTCCCCATGGGGCAGTGGACTAGAGAGGTGTTCAGGTTATTGCAGGCAGCTCTGACTTCTGCGAAGCAGGGGCGCGATTTGGTGGAGGTGGGACATGGCGTTCCGGGTGAGAGAAGAGGGGACACCTGAAGGAGATATGGGAGTGGGCCGGAGTGGCCAGGCTGGGACTGCAGGGCTTGGGAGGTGGCGGGGTGGGCACTGCTATATTTTTCTGTGGCAGTGTGACACATTACTCCAAAGTCTCAGGACTTGCAACATCATTTGTTGTGCATGAATAGGAGGTCCTGAGGTAGTCTGGGGGGCCGAAAGTGTTGTCCACAGTGGCTACAGGAGCTGTCCAGGTGCTGAGATGCCCACAACATGGCAGAATTGCCTGCCCCAGACTGTACACCCAGGCTGCAGCGGAGTGGAGCCAGTGTCCTTTGTGGCTGGGCAGCGAGAATGCATGCTCAGGCCTGGGAGGGCAGCGTGGCTCCTGGGGAGATGGAGCAGGCAGTGTGTGAACACCTTGTAAGGTTACCACGCATTTCTGTGAGGAGTTCAGGGGTCACTGAGAGGGAACAAGGCGGCAGCAGGTGGGAGGGGAGGGTGAGGCAGCTGTGGACCCCAGGGAAACAAAAGCTGGCTAGAGAGGGGCTGTGCAGTAGACTGCATGGCTGGGTGGAGGAGGGAGGGAGGGAGGCGGACGTGACTGCATGGGAGGGCTGGGCTTGGTGCCCTGCCATCCCCAGGTGCCGGGGCTAAATGCAGTGAAGTAGGCTGAGAGTCCTCGTCAGTATCAGCAGCTTCCCGGGTGGGATGTGGTAGCTCAGGGCAGGGTGGGGATGCCTCAGTAACCACATTTGTAGTAACAGTGAAAATACTAAACAACTACAAAATAGTAGGGGAAACAGGGCTCTGGGGGTGGTCAGGCCTGTTACTGACTGGTGCCATGTAATTAGCGCAGAGTACAGAACCCCAAAAAGCTGAGTCTGTTTAAAATGAAATTTTTGGATTCACTCATTTCATCCTGATTTCCTCTTTTCCTTTTCTTTCCCTTTTGGAGTAGTGGTTCTTGAGGGGGTGAGTCTGCCTGGGACACTCAGTGGAGACATGTGCTGCTACGGGGGCATGGAGTGAGGGGGGGTTCTTCCAGGCAGATGGCAGGGGCAGGAGTTAGGGACTGCGGATGCTGTGCTACCTGGGACAGCCTCACCATACACACTTCCCTGGTCAGGACAGAGAGACCTCTAGTTTTGGAGGTTCACGTTTCAGTTCTTTGTCTCCCTGGGCCCTGGGATAGAATGAGTGCTGGGGTTCATTTTATTTTCCAGTGCTTAGTAGAAAGTCTGTAAGTGTTGCTGCATCTTCCGTAGACTGTGAGTGGGTGATGGGCCCTTTGCATAGCTGCCTTGTTGACCACAGATGTGGTACCTTGAGCCAGGGGCTGACATTCTGGCTGTGTCTTCTGTGCAGATCATCCAGGCACATGGCGGCATGGTGGAACCTACCTTCACGAGCCGGTGCACGCACCTCCTCTGCGAGAGCCAGGTCAGCAGCATGTACGCACAGGTGAGGAGGTGGCCCCACTGCCCTGGGCAGGCTGCTGTGTGTGCTGGCACGTGGCCTTCAGCATTGGCCGGTTGGTATCTTTGTGAAGAACTTCGGCCTGGTTCTTCCCTTGAGTCTGGTGGGCTGGGTGCTTCTGTGGATGCTGTTTGTCTTGGGGCAGTGGGGAAGGAAAGGGATGTCCTGGTGACCTTGGGGGAAAGGGAAGTGTCCTTGTGGGCACTCACGGAATGACCTGAGTGCAGAAGGGCACTCATGCCCTGTGGCCATAGGTGGCCATGGCTGGCCAGAGCCCCCTGCACTGCTGGATGGCTCTTTCTCCTTGGGTTGGCTTCTTTTACCCCTGGTGTCCTGCTTCTCCTCTCATAAACATGATGTCAGTGCATTGTGACAAATGACCCTGAAGATAGTCCCCATGAGCTGAGGATAGCTCAGTGGTAGGGCCCTTACCTCATGTGTAACCCTCGATTCAGCTGCCAGCCTGCAGGAAAAAGAAAAAGCAGAGAAAGAAAAACCACCTTATAGAAGTTAGTAATCACAAATGTAGAAAATTAATGAGTGTTCTTGCTGTGGTTAATGGTAGGTGTACAGTTACATTTTGTTACCTTGCTTGTGTTCTTGTGGAGGAATTTTAATTCAGGGGATCATCAATATTATATCACTCCTGGTTGTTTATATGGTTGTCACAATTTGTCGTTCCTATCCCCCATTGTAGGCTCTTGTTCATAGATAGTTTTTTGGTTGGATTGAAGCCACCAGCTATTCTATTGTAGTGGGTTACCTCATGTGTTTACTATCTCAACATTCTTTTAGCTTCTGAGAAGGTGACATTATAGTCACAGCCTTACCATTTTGCGTTCCGTACTACAGCAAAACATCCAGAACAACAAACCTGTAATCTTATTTGACAGGCAATAAGAGAAAGGAAGCGGTGTGTCACTGCACACTGGTTAAATACAATCCTGAAGAGGAAGAAGATGGTGCCGCCTCACCGAGCCCTGCATTTCCCAGTGGCGTTCCCGCCAGGGGGGAAGCCGTGCTCACAGCATGTAAGGCAGAGCCGTGTGTTTTGTTCTGAGTCAGTTTGGGGGTGGGGGGGAACTGAATGTGTACTGCCCGGCCATCCGCTGCTTGCTCTGGGCAGTTTCTCTGTGTACTGTGGCCCAGCATGGTCATGCCTACTGTGAGGACAGCGTATTTCCTCTTGTGCTCAAATCAGGCACAGTGTTCTGCACATGCCAGTATTCATGATTCTCCAGTCTTTATATTTAAAATTCTAAAATGAGTCAGGTATCTTATCCCAAGCAACCAGTGTTGGGCAGAATTTTATCAGCAGTTGTGGGTTCTCTCTCCTGACTAATGATCTCAAAACCGGAATCAGTACAGAACATAAAAGCCTGATTCATACATATGTATCTGAGCAATGTTGCACCAACACTAAAAAGATTTTCCTGCATGTGATGTCTTACATTTTAGTTGTCTTCTGCCCTGTGAGTTTCTGTGTGTAACATGGTTGGTAAAATTCTAGTATTGCCACTCAGGAGTGCTGGTACCAAATATTTCTTGCAGTGCCGAAGAAATAACAAGGAAAAGGTACATAAAACAACTACAGAGTTGAGGAAGCACACTTTTTAAAAACCACATTTACCCTTATCTGCCTGCAGATCATCTCTGTGACTGGGTTTGTGGACAGTGACAGGGACGACCTGAAGTTGATGGCGCACCTGGCGGGTGCCAAGTACACGGGCTACCTGTGCCGCAGCAACACGGTCCTCATCTGCAGAGAGTAAGCCCCCACCGAGGCCGTCTTCTGCCCCAGTTGTACACGTGGCAGCGTGGCTGTCTCAGCCCTTCTTTCTCAAGACATCATAGTTCTGTGGCAAAAGTCTTAGTGAGGGAGTTAGTCTGTTCAAAGAGTAGATGTGATATTCATGGTGAGCAGTGTTAATAGAAATACCTGAAGTGTCTGGACTGCTTCTGTGGATGACTGGGTGGAGCTTGAATGAATGTGGGGGTCTGTCCCCAGCATGAGGTCACAGTAGGCCTAGCTGGTGGCCTCCTGCCCAGTCTGAGCCCTGAAGCATCCTGACCCCCCAGCGGGATCTTCCCCAGCTTTGCTGAGATATACCTGCCACTTCTGTGATGTGAGAGGTTCTCATTGGCTTTTGTTAACAGTAAATACAAGTGTAGACAGTCAACATCTCTAAGGTCTAGTAAATGTGATTTCTCCTCAAAAATAGACCCAGCGGTTTAAAGTATGAGAAGGCCAAAGAGTGGAGGATCCCGTGTGTTAATGCGCAGTGGCTGGGGGACATCCTGCTGGGGAACTTCGAGGCGCTGAGACAGGTCCAGTGTGGGCGGTACACGGCCTTCAACCTCCAGGACCCCTTTGCACCCACGCAGCACCTGGTGCTGAACCTGCTGGGTAGGTGGCACCGCCTGCTGTGTGGGGTGGGTGGGCCCCTGCTGGTGTGGACTCCAGGCTGTGCTCTGCTTTTCTGGCCACTTCTCACTGGTGTGCTGTTTCCTTCCTACACTGCCTCCCCCATGCCCTCGACCCTTGTTTGTGCATGGTGGGCTTTTGACGTGGGAAGGACACAAGGAGGCTGGAGTCGGTCTCTTGGCCAGGTGCCTTGTAGAGAGTGTCCTAGCCTTGGGGAGTGCTGCCTGCTCCCCAGGGGTCAGTGTCTTCTCAGGCACGGTCAGACTTTGCTTCTTGCATTCTGAGCATCCCTGTGCCACTGTGGTTGGCCCTTTGCCATCACCCTGCTCCCCCAGGGGGTCCTCCCTAGTGGACACTGCAGCACAGTGCTTCCATTTTGTGTTTCTGGAGTTGGACGCTATTTGCACAAGGCCATCAGACGGGCTCCGATGCTCTCTTGAGGGAGCCTGCTCTGTTCTTGGATGTCTCTAACCATGCATGGAGAAGCCCCTCCTCCTTCCGAGCTGTCTGTGTTCCGGCCCCTCCCTGGTCTGCCCAAGCTCTGGAGCAGTTGCAGAGGGCCAGCCTGTCAGAGATGTCCACTGCAAGCACCTACCCTGACCTTGCAACTGCTCCTCCCATGGGGTGAGTGTGCCTGTCCCTGGGCAGCCTCTGCCTGTGTGGTGTGGTCCTTTGTCAGCCTCGGACCCTAAGTGGTGCATGGCAGGCAGGCCAGCCTGTGGTGCCCAGGTCTGGACCACGCCGTGCATGGTGGGGGGTCCTGGCACCTGTGATATTGAGATGTATGCTGCTGGGCCCGGGCCACTTCACGTTCATGAAGCATTGGCGTACTGCGTCTCATGCCTTGTCCCCCAGGAACACTTTGAAACATAAGCCTGGTGCTTGCCCTTAACCCTGTGCAGTGTTTCGAGAAGAGCCACGTGTCCAGGGTCACCAGCCCCAGAAAAGGATTTTAGAAGGTTCTTAAACAGCGTGTTGTGAAAAGTAATTTTTTTCTCTTTGTAGATGCGTGGAGAGTCCCACTGAAGGTGTCTCCAGAGCTGTTGATGGTATGTGACATCTGACATCAGTTGTCTCCATTTGGCTATTACTGTGCTATTCAAATGCAGCAAGGGTATGTTTGGAAATTTGTATTTGTAAATTGTCTTATTGATGAGATAAAATTATTTTGACAACAAATTAAGGTTGTGTCTAACTGTCTTTTTATTGGCAGAAAATAATGCTTAGTGAGCCCTAGGTCTTTTTTTTCTCCTGATCACTGGTGATGGTCTGTCATTTACATCTGTCTGTGTGGAGCATGTCTTGCTCTGGAGAGCTGTATGGTTGATTCAGGGATTGGAGAACAGGCAAGAACTTTGAGAACCACTAGAGGAGGAGGCCATAGTAAGGTGCTCCAGGCTGCAGAATCTGGAGGGAGTCCAGAGCCTTGGACCTCCTCCTCCTCCTGCCCCTTTGGTGCCAGTCTCCAGGGCCATGCTTGCTGGATTTGGGCTCTGATGGGACCCTGCCTGCCACACACACACACAGACGGAAGTCTGAGTGCCATCAGTTGCTAGTGTGAGGTGTCTTGTGGGAGACTGCTACATGCTCAGCTGTAGGTTTGATGAGTAGAACATTTTTCTGTTTTTCTACAGTAACAGTTATCAGTGGCAGTGTTTTCATGATTGGTCAATGATGATGTGATATATACCTATGATTTTACACACACACACACACACACACACACACACACACACACACACGTGTATGTGACTGACTTTTCCATTTTCTCCAGGAACCGTATTGCTTGACTGCAGTCTGTTTGCTTAATGCTAATGATGTGGTCATATATGTATTTTTTTTCTGTCTTAAACTGCTCATTCTAATTAGGATTTTAATAAAACATTACTGACCAGCTATGACACATCAGCAAATGTACCTGCTATCCTAGTTCATTTAGATGAAAGAAATTTTAGAATAACTTTTAAGGTCAAGCTGGAAAACTGGTCATGAGTTCTTCCTGCCATCCCATGTGGTGCCCAGGTCTGGACCCCCATCAGGGCTCTGCATGTCCAGTTCCCTGGTGGCTGTGTATTAAAAGTTGAAAATCACAGAGCCCAGCAAGGCCCAGTTTACCTTTGTACCCATCCTGCCATGTTTCTCCCCTCACTGCTAGGGCGGGGGCTGTGCTTTGGAGCCGGAAGCAAGGTCTGGAACAGGGTCTAGGTACAGTGTTCTTGTAAAGGTGGCAACAAAAGTATGAGCCCTCCTGCACATTTCTATGGAGCTTCATCCTCCATGTCTGAAAGGGCTGAGGTGTGTATACATTTGCTTTGGATGCACAGAGGTGGCAGTGATACTTAGAAAGTATAGTGTATACTTAGGGTGGATTAACCTGGTCGAGAAATTGTTGAGAAAAGCTAACATAGTTCACATAGTTGGATGTGGACAGGTGAAGCATCATTGTGGAAGCAGCCTGAGGAAGGAGTGAGCAAGGCTGGGAGCAGAGTGGAGGTGCTGGGAGTGTGGGCCTCGGGGTTCTCCCGTGCAGCAGGTCAGCCCTAGGCTCCAGCACCTTCTGCAGAGGGAGTGGGTGCCCACCCACTTTCCTCCAAGGTGCTGCCCTGATCAGCACATAGTCTCTCATGACAGCTTGCGTGCCATTTCTGTTTCAAGGACTGGTTACCTTTTTAGGGAAATGTAACTGCAGCCCTCATAGTTTTCACATCTTAAGTTGGTGCTCAAGACAAAGCACTTGGAATAAAAATGGTTCTGAGAAGTTCCTGGTTGAGGACAGCATGTGTCACGTGTGGGGCGGAAAGAACGGGAGGAGGACCCTGAAGACCTGGGTAGGCTTGTTGCCTGGGGAGGGGAGGTAGAGCTGCACAGAGCCCCTGGCCTATCCCCTTGCTCCTGGCCATGCTGTCCAGCCATACTCCAGTTAGCAGTTCTGAGGGGCTGAGCGCATTGTTCCCAGGAATGCTCAGCCGGTGGCTTATTTGGTGGTGACCTCTTGGAAGCTGGTGCATTGTGGGGAGGTCTGGTCTGACTAACGTGGACCATATTTTCATTACAGGGTGTAAGATTACCTCCCAAACCGAAGCAGAATGAAGTAACCAGCATCCAGCCTTCTTCCAAAAGAGCCAGGTAGGAGTGACCTCCTTTCCAGGTCTGTCTTGGAAGCTTGGTGGCAACGGGACAGTTTCTAAGGATTTTCACAGTAGATGGGATTTACAAGGCCTTGTGTTTTGCTTCGTATGTCTCATTGCTGAGGATGGGCAGCTAATAAAGAGAGGGCCAGGTGATTGCTTACCTTTTTATTAATAAAACAAAAATAATTTTTTCTGTAATCATGGCTCTACTGGAACGACCACTGTGTAAAACAGGAGCCACTGTGGTGTGAGGGGCCCTAGGCACAGCCTGTGCCAGCCGTCTCGAGCCTGCTGTGCTCAGACCCTGGGCTGCTAGTGCCCCACATGGCTATTCAGGCCCCTCTGGCAGTGTGAGCACCCGTGCGCTGTGGGTCAAGTCGGCCCTGCATGGTTGGGTATGTGCATGTCTCTGGACATCGCGGTTGGTCCTCCGGGCCCACAGAGCCTTGTGCTCAGCGTGCAGTGCGTGTGGCAGAGTGCAGCAGGGCTTTGGGTCTAGAAAGCCTGCATGTCTGTGCTGTGCCTGGCGAAGAACAGCTTGGGGCTGCCCTTTGCAGTAACCGTTTCCTCGTCTCTGCTCTCCCTGCTGTGCTGTCCTTCACCCCGACACCTTGGGGACACACTGCAGAAAAGCCTGACTGAGGGGTGGTTGCTGTCCTGTGGGTGTCCTGAGCACTGACCTCCAGGCCTTGTGCTGGGTAGCATTGCCGGCTGTTTGTGGTAGCTTCCTTTGAAGGTCTCCCCGTCACTAGGTTGCCTTACTGGGGCTGGGATTGGTTATTTTCCTGCTGCAGCTTCCCTGAGTGCTGGGATTACATGTGTCAGTCATCACAGCTGGCTGGGATTAATTTTTCAGATAGCTACAGATAAACTTAAATTATTTTTAGAGCACCTGATTGAAAGAGTAAGATTTGAAAAATATTAAGGGAAATGTAGAAGGTGTGATAGAAAAGTACATTTATTTATTTGTTTGTTTGAGACAGGGTTTCGCTGTGTAGTTTAGGCTGGCCTTATATTCACTGGGGTGCCCAGGCTGCTCTTAAATTGGCAACAGTCCTCCTGCCTCAGCCTCCCAAGTGCTAGGATTACAGGATTCTGCCGCCACACCTGGGTCAGATATTTAAATTTTAAAAATTTACTACAATAAAAGACATTAGCATTACCCCCCCCCCAGAGTCCCTCCCTTCACTTTGAACACACTTACCCCATGGTTTGAGCCATTTCATGAAGGCGTTCTGGAAGTCCTCTTCCCAGATTGTCTTCAGTCGTGCTGTCCTGCCTGCCTTGTGTCCTGAATCAAGGCAAAATGTTTACCTTTCATGGTCATTTTGACTTTAAGGAAGAGCCAGAAGTTGCATGATACCAGATCTGCTGAATAAAATGGTGAGAACACAGCGGCATGTTCTGACAAGCCCGCCTTTCAGTCAGATGGCGTGTGGCAGCAGCATCCGCTGTAGTTTTGGCCAGACCTCACAGGGGGAAGAGGACTCGAGAGCTGCTGCCGGAAGTGGCAAGAGTGATGGGATTGTGTATTTGAAGCAGGGAGGATTCATGGCAACGTCTCTTACTTGTAATAAATATTTTTAAATTTAGACATTCACCATATGTTTTGATCACAACCTGTGAAAGATGGGAAGGTCTGATTCAAATACCCTCCTGTATGCGTCCCTGAAACAGCTTGCTGGTCCCTGCAGTAGAGGGTGAGAACAGAGGAGGAATAGCAGAGGCACTGGTATGCGTGCTCCTGGGTCCTTGAGTCAGTGTGACTGTCACAGTGAAGAGCAGCAGCTGAGTCACACAAGGTCACTTTATAAACTTGGTATAAAAATAGAGTGGCAGAGTGTGGCGGTGCTTATCTATAATCCCAGCCACTTGGGAGGCTGAGGCAGGAGGATTGAAAATTTGAGCCCAGCCTGGTTGAGTAATTTAGCAAGACCCTGTCTCAAAAAATAAGAAGGGCTGGTGTATAGCTCAGTGTGAAGGTCCTGAGTTCAATCCCCAGTACTGAAATGGGGACTGGCCCATGTGGTAGTCAGACTATCAAAATCAGTGCAATAGAAAAACTAGCTGTGGTATTTTCTTCCTTTTTAAAGCCCAGTTAAGAACAAACTCAGTTGAGCAGGATTCATGAAGAATAGGAGACTTGATCATAGCCAGATCCACAGTGGGTGCCACCCTCGAGGGGTTCAGAGTCTTGGGGGTGACTGTGTGAGAGCTCATTGTGTGTTCCCTTAAACCTCAAACTGCACAGGGTCTAAGCTGTTGCGGTTGTTCACCTATTAAATTCTGAGTTACTAGAGAACATTTGAAGAAAATAACAGTGTTGTCACCGTTTGTTTTTATTTTACAGAATTGAGGATCTACCAGCTCCCACCAAAAAGCTGACCCCGGAGCTGACACCTTTTGTGCTTTTCACTGGATTTGAGCCGGGCCAAGTTCAGCAGTACATTAAGGTAAAGTGTGAGTCCACCTTGGGGATGTTTGTTTTGGTTGTTTTGTGTGTGTGTGGCACTGGGGATTAAACTCAGGGCCTTGTACATGCAAGGCAGGCGCTCTGCCAGTGAGCCACCCCCGGCCCTTGGGGATGGGTAGCTGTGCTCCTTTCTGTGCATACTCGCTCCAGGCTAGTTGCGTGGTAAGCCAGTGCCTCCCTGGAAATGTCTTCCGACAGTAGTCTTTAGGGTGCAGATCTGCAGAGTATCTGTAGGTGTCTTCCTGGTTGTAACCAGTCATCAGATGACTTCCGCCTAGGTCTGTGCTCAGGTCATGCCTGGTTTCTCATTAGCGTAAAAATGGGATTGTGTCCCAGCCCCGGAGCGTCCCAGGACTGGGCAGTGTCCTTTCCTTGAGGACCTATGGCTCCCAGACTGGGAGCGTCTGGTTCTTGGGCTGCGCACAGCCAGCCGTATGTGTGTGCTGAGGGCGTAGTAGTTGAGATGACAAGTGGGAGCAGAGTTGTAAGCAGACTTTTTAAAATAATAGCACAAGGGGTCCTGGGGCTTTGTTTTAGTGGTGGAGGGGTCAAGACTCAAGTTGCTTATGTGAAACAGGATTGGTGCTGGTTACTCCTAATTAATGGTTATGGGGAAGAAGCTGCTCAGATGGTGCTGCTGTGAATGTGGTGCGGTTCCCACTTGTGAGTGTGGCTGTCTGGAGCTCTTCCCTTGTATGCTCATGTTATAAGTCTTTTTGTACCTCCTTTTTAAAAGTGGAAATAGGGTGCTAATGTAGTCCAGTAACCCAGCTCTGCTGGTTGTGTTCACCCCACATTTGGAGGTGCCTTATCTTGGTCCTGCTTTGCGTACAGTCAGCCCAGAGAGGGCCATTGTAGTTTCTGCCCCCGACTTCTGCCTGCATTGGATGCTCTCCCCTTCCTGATGCACCCTTGTCTCCCTGCTGTGTGACTGCAGAAACTCTATGTCCTGGGTGGTGAGGTGGCTGAGTCTGCGCAGAAGTGCACCCACCTCATTGCCAGCAAAGTGACGCGCACAGTGAAGTTCTTGACAGCCATCTCCGTGGTGCAGCACATTGTGACGCCCGAGTGGCTGGAGGAGTGCTTCAAGTGCCAGGAGTTCGTTGGTGAGTCCCCCTGCCTCAGCGCATTCTCTTCCTGTGTGTATCAGTTATCGCTGGAGTACTTACAGTTACCATTTGCATTTATAAACATATTCCCAACCCAGGGAGTCCTTTGACCAATACTTTCCGTTTGACCATGAGATACAAAAGTTGTGGTAGGATAAATGACACCAGGGGAAAAATAAGCTCTCTATCCCTCTTCGTGGTTTTTCATTTGGAAATCTGGCTGTGAAATGAAATTTCGCGACACAGCAAGCATCTGTGCCCTTACTCGGAAGGAGCGGTGCGCACAGAGGCCCTGCCCAGTTTGTGTGCAGTCCCTCAGTGGTGCAGCGACCCTGTCTGTTCGTGTAAGTGGTGTGTTCAGAGCCCTGTGTGAAGGAAGGTCTCTCGTAGGGTGATAAACACACTGTGTCTGGAGTGAGCCCAGTTCTAAGTGACTGTTTTCCCCGTGGTCCTGTGGGGTTGGTGTTCACCCATCCCCTTCCCCGGGAACCTAGAGGTTCCCTTCATGTTTCTTTGGGCTTCCGCAGCCCTGGTCAGGTTGGGTCTGAGAGTACATGTCTGTGCTCCCAGTGGTGTTGATTTGGTCTTTTTCTCCGACCACATGGCCACCAAGTGGAGCCCCTGCCACCCCCGCAACCCCCACCCCATAGGGCAGGCATGTGGTCTGCCAGCCTGTGACGCAGTGTTATGGTGTCCCGGCTGTTGTGTTCTCACAGTACACACACCATGTACGCACAGGTAACCCAGCTGCCTGGGGACAGGTGGTCATTAAGTCAGTCTTGTTCAGTGAGAATATTTTGGACATGTCGTTTTTCAGCTAGTGTAGTGTGATGTTATGGATGAGAACTTAAGACTAAGATGAAGACAGGGTTGCTGTGTATCGGAGCGCCAGAAGCAAACCTGGGCTCGCAGACTGTGCGTGAGACAGCGGCACGGGGAAGAGTAGCTCGGTGGGGAGAGAGCCCTACCCTCCCAGCTCCCAGGTGGAGTAAGCTCCTGTGACCAACAGTGGTCACAAACCGCTGCCTGGCAGAAATGTGGGGCTGGGCAGTGCGGGCCCTCATCACTCTCACGGGGTGACGCCAGTCTTTCCTCAGCACCAAGCTCCTGGCCGGTGGCACAGACAGAGCACAGCATGGAGTGTCATGGAGCAGACTGCTGAGGGGACACCTGGACACAGAGGGAGTGGAAGCGGGAAGGGCCTGGGAGTGTGAACCTGAGGAAACCAGGCTTCTGCCTCTTTGTGTCCACAGGCAATCACACATGTGCCACAAGCGGTTATTGTGAGGTTATAAATGCAGTTTAGAGAGTAGGAAAAATTATAAATACGGACACAGTCTGACTTGCTGCCTGGCTGAGTGTATTTCTGGCAGTCAGTCACCAAACTTCAGTATTTCTCTCATGAGATCACTACTGCTTGTGCCCAGGGGTCAGTTCTAAAGAGAAGAATGTGCAGCAGATATAATTCAGGCCCACAAACCCTGAATCTGTGTCCTCTGGTGACCCCGTTGCTGACACAGCTCCGGGCTCCCCATCCCCTGCTGTGGGGGCCGTGTGGTCTGGTAAAGCTGTCTGTCGCACTGAGTACAGTCACACCTCGGAGCAGGAGGAGCTGTGTCTGTGCGGGATGCATTGATGCAACACGGCTGGACCTGTGTCCCGTGACTTCAGGCCTGTAGATGGTTCCTAACGTTGCCGTAAAAGCTGAAAGCCAGTTTGAGAATTCTCAGAAGTCTTCAAACACTGATGGGTGTGTGCTTTATTTTCTGTGCTAGGGATTGGATGGTGCATATTTTTGTACACTTAAAAGGAATGGGTTTGTGAAAAATTGGAGAGTTTGGTAATGTGTCTGATTGGGCCAGTGTGCCCCTGGCACTGGGGAGTTGGTCAGCATGACGGCATCACATGTGATGACATGGTACAGCCTGGAGTTCTGAGCTGGGACTATGGTGAGGAGGGTGGGGACGCCATTTGCTCCGGTGGTGGCTGGTGGTGAGTGGCCGCGGCTGTGGAAGAGCCTCCCCAGCTGTCTGTGCATGCCTATTTCCAGCCCTGGAGGGCTGTTGCCACTTAACCTAGGAGAAGGTCCATCTGCCTGTCTTTCTGGTCTGGCCCTTTTTAGGGGAAAGTAAATGAAAGGTAATGATGAGGCACAGATGCCCAGCATTGCCCAGGTAGATGCAGGCACAGATACCGAGCACTGCACACGAGGGCCGCTGAAGGGGCGGCAGTACCTGCCGCGCTGCACAGCCTGCACTGTTACGTTTACACTTCCTGTTTTCCAGACGAGCAGAACTACATCCTCCGAGATGCTGAAGCTGAAGTGCTTTTCTCTTTCAGTTTGGAAGAGTCCTTGAAGCGGGCGCACCTTTCTCCGCTCTTTAAGGTATGTGGGAGAGGCACTGCAGGGCACAGTTGAGGATGCTGGGTGCTTAGAGACCAGCCTGCTGTACCCACAGTGCCCCCCCCTTGGTCCTGGCTGTGGGACCTGCTCCTCCAGGGACCCCAGGCCACCTGGGCCCTGCTCTTTACCGAGCCTGATTGGCATAGAAATCAAACATGCAGATCTGTTAGATGTAAAGGTATTCAGAGAGCTGTCCGTGAGCAACGTGATCAGTAACAGTTCACTTTGCACTGTTAACAAATCTTTGAAGGACATTGCTTACCTGTGTCAGTAAGTGTGTGTGCAGCTAGAGAAGATATTGGAAAAATGTTAATTGAATTTTACATAATTCAGAACTAAAGATTTTAAAATATTTGTTAGATGAGAGACTTGGAATAGTTGGGACGTATTTTTTTTAATCAAAGAACAGAGTAAATCAATAGCCTGTTCTTTTGAAGTTCTGAGGAGCCAGTTTAAGAGCTAGAAATGGTATATTGGTATATTGAATTAGTATGTATTTTACCGAAAATGGTCTAATTTTTCAAATATTTATTTAGCTTTTTTTCACTGAGCAGCTTAAAACAAAATAATACTTGGTTGCTTACACAGGAACAAACTCATTAGAGAACCAGATCTTAAGCATTGATCTTGCTACCCCCTCCGCTTGAGTCTAAGTAATAGAGGACACAAGGACAAAGCTATAGGCCAGAGCCAGGCCCCATCGGGCCGCTGGCTGTGAGCACTCATGGGTGTCATGCGGAGCTGAAGTAAGGTGGTGTGGAGGTCGTGACCCTAGTGCGTAACAGGCTTGTTTGCTGAGCGCTGTTTCCTTTTGGAACCCAGGATCTGGTTCCTTCCTGTTACCACAGGTCACACATTATGCACGAAAGTGCTGTTATTCCCAAGTTTCCATACTTGGGCTTTCTAGGTGGGTTACTAACAAGAGACTGTTGCCTTCCTAATTTCAATAAATTAAACATTCTGTCAAAACTCTCTGGGCTAAAAGCATTTGAAAGCATAGTACTTGTATTTCCTTTTCCTTTCAGGCAAAATACTTTTACATCACCCCTGGCATCTGCCCGAGCCTGTCCACCATGAAGGCGATTGTGGAATGTGCGGGCGGGAAGGTGCTGTCCAAGCAGCCATCCTTCCGCAAGCTTGTGGAGCATAAGCAGAATAAGGTGAGGAGCGCAGTGCGCCCTGCGGCTGTGGCTGCGGCTGCGGCTGCGGCTGCGGCTGTGGCTATGGCTATGGCGCCTGCGTACCTCGTCTCTGATGTGCACGTGTCCCCCCTGCAGAGTCTGTCGGAAATCATCGTGATATCCTGCGAAAACGACCTCCACCTGTGCCGGGAGTATTTCTCCAGAGGGATAGGTATGCGCCCCGGCTGTGCCTCACGGCCACCACACACAGCCCACTTGTGCATCTGTGCTAACGGTTCTGCTGTTTGCCCCTTTCAGATGTTCACAATGCGGAGTTCGTGTTAACTGGAGTGCTAACCCAGACGATGGACTATGAGTCATATCCTTTGACAGAGCGGGTGTGGTGGGGGTGCCGGGCCTCTGGGCCTGCTCTTGGGCCTGGCAGTGGCCGCCTGCCCTGCCTGTGTTGGGACGTGCACTGCTGGCAGCGCTTCCTCTCGAGAAGCTCGGGGGGCCACGACCACCCGTGGTCTTCCTTCCCGAGGTCAGTTTTTGTATTGACCAGTTGGCAAGGAGCTGTGCTTGTCTGCTTATGTAGGTGTTTTAAGTGTTTCCCGATTAGATAACATAGAAAATAACTGCTAAAATAAATACTTTAAATATTCAACTAGTTCTTAAGTTTGTAGTTTTCAAAATGAAAGGTAGCTTGTGTGTGTTCTCTGCTCTGGAGCTTGGCCAGGGAAGTAATATGGCTTCATAGAAACATTGTGATAAATCACTTAGTCGTGTTTCATTGGTAGCTAACAGGCAAGCATAAGACTTTAGAATACTTTAGAATGACATTTAAACATGCTTTAGGCTTTTAATATTTCATGCAATCAGGAAAAAATAAGGTTTCTTGTATTGTTTGTAATCTTCATTGAAAATCAAGAATACTCCTTTAATCTGTGCCCAGCAGCCCGTAGTGAAGCAAAATGTGCCCACAAATCCTTGTGCAAAACCAATATTTAACCTCAGTTTCCATGAAGGAGGCTGTGAGCTCCCTGGGCCATTAGGTCCGGGTCTGCACGGAGTGGAGCAGCTGCTGCAGTCTCTGCCGTAGCCCTACTGCTCTGTGTGCAGGGCACAAGGACACAGTGGTGTCCACCCCGGCTGCTTCATTGTACTGGGTCCGTTCAGTTTATCACACAGTTCCTTGTAGCCTGAAGGGCTTAAGTTTGTGCACTCAGGCAGAGGCCCTAGGGTACCTCTGGGGGCCCTTTAAGAGGAAAGGTGGTCCAGGTTGCAGGAGGCAGCTAGGTGCCAGCGCAGCAGGCGCCGGCCGGAGCAGCTCTCGTGCAGAGCAAGTGCACCATCAGGACTGGGCCTGGGTGGGCTCTGTGCACATCCCTGAGAGGTGGCCATGCCATCTGGGTTCAGGGCACGTTGTCCAGGTTGTGCAGACGCGCTGTGAGTGTGTTCTGTGCAGCATGCTGATCTCCCAGGTCTCTGTGCCTTCGGGTTTGTGCTGGTGAGAGCCTGTTCTCTTCTGCGCTTGCTTTTAGGAGCAGGAATTACTCCATGTGTTGCTGTGTGTGATTTGTGGGTGTTGTTATCTCGGGCCTTTTCCATGCCAAACCTGAAAGGGGCCTGGCAGCCTGTCTGGTGGGATGTTTGAAGGTGTGGTGCCCTTGAAGGTGCCGTGGGGCTGGTGTTGGTGCCAGGGCTCTTGGGGCCTCGAACCTGTCTGGCTTGTGCATGGGATGTGTTAGCCGAGAGGAATGCCAGCCTGTCCTGGCCTTGGCTTTGGCCCTTGTCAGCCCAGGTGACACTGTCCTTGGGACGGGAGCTCTGTTGTATTTTATTTTTATTTTTGGTAGTTTTGAGGATTAAAGCTGAGGAAAGGGGCTGGACATGGGTGGGAGGGCCTGGAGGCCTATATATGGTGCTGTACATCTCAGGTTCAGAGCCGTTTTCCTCAATAAGCCCACATATAAATTCAACTGAAGGCCTCGCCCCTGCCGTGCCGTGCAGATTGGAGCGGGCACCTGCGCCCTGACCCGCCGCCCAACCCACCGCCTGCCTCTGTGCTTGTTTCTCAGCTGCGCCCTTAGGGAGGAGACCCAGGAGCAGGAAGACGGTGGAATACATGGTGCATCTTATTGGGATGTGTAATTTTATTCTGAGAAAATATAAATTATGTTTTGTATTATATGACTTTATGAGCCCACATTAGGTTTTGTGATTAATTTGCCAGGTTTTTAAATGTCTTCACAAAACTGTATGGAATTTCAGCTACAAGTGAAATGGTGTAAATAAAGACCTTGCCATCTAAATTATGGATGTTAGAGATTTGGAATGTTTTGTACTTTATTTTTATTTCTTATACTCTTTTCTTTTGTATTGATATCTCGCCCACATTTAAATAAATGTACTTTTGAACTTAGAATTGAATGGTCTTTTTTTGTAGGTACTGGCTTTTTAAAAAAATACATGCTTGTGACATAAATGCATTTATCACGGGGTATTGCTGCATACGCATCCGTTGTGACCCTAGGGGAAAGGATCAGTATCGAGTGATCTTTCTCATATTTTTTGCTTATGATTTGCATCAAACTGGGTCACACTTTTGAGTCATTTCAAGGCAAATATTTCCTAGTAAGTTTTCTTCTTATAGTGTAAGAAAAGAGCAAAGTGAAAGACGATAGGAATGGGAGAGACCTTTTGCAGAAGGAAAGAGGACCGAGAGAGGCAGGGAAAGGGGGAAGGATGAGGACATTTAGGCACATGCCGACCCCCATGGTGACGGGACCGTTAAGACACTGCACCACGGGCTAAGATGACATAGAAAGGAAATGTCTTCTGGGTGGCAGCTGTCCTCTCCCCTGTGGGAAGGCATCACTGGCTGTTGCCGAGGCAGGCTCAGCAATGCCACAGCCGCCTGCTTCTGGTGCAGCTCTGCCAGGTCCGCCCAGCCCAGCCCAGACCCCAGGCCGTCGAGTGTAGTTGTGGCGGTAACTGTCGGTCACATAGTGGCTGTGGGTCTTTTCTTCTGTGCAGAGCTGCCCTCAGCAGTATGTGCCAGAGGTGTTTTTCTAGCAGCATTGGTGATCTGCTTCAGAGTTCATTAATTGCACAACCTACAGTTGAATCTTGAGCACAGTTTTGGGAGCTGACAATTCTATCCCCTGCAGTGTGCTCAAAACGCCCAGGCTTGGTGTTGGCTGTATCTTCCAGTGTCGCTCCTATAGGGCTTTGTCCCGGCCTAGTAGGCCAGGACCCATGGAATTGGTCTGCAGAAGAAGAGAGACTGCTTCGGGGCCACCACCACACCATATGTCACAGGGCCAACACCTGCATCACCCATTTTGTGTCTGACTTGACCTGTGGTAGTTTCGCAGCGACCTGATTAATAAGGGGACATCTCTGGTCTTATTACATGCATCCCTCTGCTGTGGTCTACGGGAACATTTACCTGTCGGCTGTTAAATGTGTCCGGATGGCAGAGCTTCGCACATGCTCACCTTGCTAAGCCACTGCTTACTCATAAGCTACCCAGTGAGGGAGGAGTGACAGCAGGTGTGGTAAGGACAGGCCGGCTGGGGCTGGCATTTTTGATCTCCGTTTTCAAGGTGGGTTATTTTCTGCTGAGGTCTTATTTAGGGGAGAAAGCAGGAAGCTTTGTTTTTGGAGGGAGTAAAACAAACTTGGGAGAGGTAACTTGGAAGGAAAACCTGGAGGTAGGAAGGACACATTGGAGTCACCTTTGTGAGAAGTAACAAGACCTTAGCCCTCTGCATAGAGTCTCGAGGGAGGGGGCTTTCCAAAGGGAAACATAACTTTGTTCATGATTTAAGTCCAAAATTCTGCACCTGGGGAAGCAAGAGTAGCAATGTTGATGGAAAGAAGAAACTTGAGAGGAGTGGTGGTGTATGCCTGTAATCCCAGCACTCAGGAGGCTGAGGCAGGGGGACTGCCATGAGTTCAAAGCCACCCTGGGCTATATAAGGAAGTACAAGGTCATCCTGTACTACATAGTGAGAGTCTGTCTCAAAACAGAAAAAATGGTAAGTGCAGCAGAGATAATTGAACAAGGCTACAGTTTTGGGTAAGGTGTGTACAAGCTGAATTCCCCCTCTTAAGATGTTGACATAATGGCTTCAGGGCACCTCAGTGGACAGTGACAGATGCTAGTGCAGTGACAATGAGGGGTATGAGCCCCCGGCCCAGGGGAGGTTTCTGTCTTCAGTGGAAGGTAGGAAACCGGGCCCAGCCGCATTCTGAAAAGGGAAAGTCCTGAGGTCAGCTAGGGGGGTGGGTATGAACAATAAATCTATTAGCTGGTGAGACAGTGTACAGGCCAAGAGCCAGGGCCAGAGGGGGCCAATCTGCCTTCCTGTGGAGAAGGAAAAGCACAGATCCCACCCACGAGAGTGCTGGAGACAGCAGCCCCAGGACCAGTGTGAAGTGGAAGTCACCTGACAGTGCTGCCAGGCCTGGCCGCTGTCCGTCTCGACCCTCAGAGCTGCAGCACCAGCTCCTCCCCGTGGGTGGTCCCAGAACACTCCCACCTGGACCTTGGGCAGAAGCTGTTGCAGGTCTTTGGTGGAACTGTCTTCACCCAGGAGATCAAGACTCACAGAAGAGATGGGATTGTGACCAAGCAAGCATAGACAGAACAGGAAGAGGCTTGCAGGCTGCTTGAAAACAGGAGCGAAGATAAGAAAAAGCCCAGCAGATCTGAAAAAGCATCGAAAAGAACTTACAAAATACAGTGATTGAAATATGAAACCTGATGGGTGCTTTACAGGCAGCAGGATCTTGTATGTGGAGAACCAAGGGTGCTGCAGAAAAACTTGTTAGAACATATAATTTAGCAAAGCTGCAGGGTGCAAAATCAACACAGTAGAGCTTTTCTAATATACAGATATAATTTATTTAAAATAGCACCAGAAAGAATACAGTTCTTAGGAATAAGCTTAAAAGTTAAGGCTGAAGATTTGCACACTGAAAACTAAAATACCAGTGAAAAATTAAATGCTATTAAGTGGAAGGACACCTTTGTTTATGGAGTAGAAGACATATGTGTAGTATTAAGATACTGGTACTCAAAACAGTCTGCAGATTCAGTGCCCCCCTATCAAAATCCCGATAGCTTTTTCCTCCCAGAAACAAAACCTAAAATTTATACCAAACCACAAGGAATTCTGGACAGCTCTGACCTGTAGGCATTTCCCCACAGGTCAGAGCATAAGTACTTCCTATGTTCAGAGCTTACACAGGGCCCCTCGATGCTGACCTTGTCTGGGCCTCAAGTGCAGACAGGAGGGATGAGGGAGGAACTGCACACCCAGGGCTCCCCGAACTGCCCAGGGAGAGCCGAGGAGAGTGACCAACCACCAAACCCTAGCCAGCTCTATGCGCTCGGGGTCTCCACACGGTGCAGCAGAGGTGACAACCAGATGGCCCACCTGGATGCAGGTAGGGCCAGCAAGCATGTGGAAGTACTGCGTCAGGACAGAAGTGCTCGCCCTGCCACAGTGATGGTGAGAGACCAGGTGGCAGCAGGGAGAGCTAACACTCCCTGGGGGCAGAGCGATGTCATGGGGCCTGCATTCTGTGGCAGGATGCCAGGCCTTTGGTTGAATTGTCGGAGGGGTGCAGCTGAAGGAGAAGGCATTTAGTCCAGGGGGCTGCTGGAGCTTTGCACCGCTGCTTACAGCCAGCAGAAAACAGTGGTCTAAGTTACTATAGATCATCAGTATGTGGGAAGCCTGTGTCTGCACTGAGACCAGACCTCTGTCCTGGTTAAGGGCTATGTGTGTGTGCCTTCCTGCTATGGTTGATACATTGTGTCAACTTGGGGAGTCCAGAGGTTTGGCTGAGTGATTCAGCAGGAAGCCAGGGTGCTTAATTTGTACACATCCTGAGCCTGTGAAAGAGGAGGGCATGCACCTCCTGTGAGAGCTACCCGCCCCCTGGGTGGGAGTAGGCTCTTTACAGTGCAAGGGAAGGAAAGAGACTGCTTGCCTACCATTCCTCCCTTTTGCTCTTGTGGTTTTTGCTGTGCTCTGCTGCCATGAACAATTTGTCCTCTTGTGCCACTCTGCCTCTGAACCAGCCATATACGGACTGAAATCTCCATAAACTGTAAGCTAAATAAACCTTTCCTTCCTTCATTTTGGGCTTTGGGTATTTTGTCTCAGCAATGAGAAAAGAGTAACCAAGACAGTTCCTAACTTTGTCAACATCCAGTGCACATTTGATGCCCTTGTTGTCTCTGGCTTGGCTACTACAGTGATCCCTTGGTTCACGAACCTGATTCTTTCCCTGATTCTGGTTGCAAACTGATTTGGATGAGAACCAAATCAAATTCGATGGTTAGGTTCACTGTTCAGCTCGTGGGGAATTTGATTTGGTTCTCATACAGTTGGGTTTGTGACCAGCGTTGAGGAGAGAACTGAGTTCATGAAACAAGGTGCACTGTGTAGCCGGAGATGTGGCAGTGCTGAGTGCTCGTTCTGTGCCAGCGTCTGCACTCCCTGGCGAGGGGTCACAGAGAATACTGTGGCTTGTGCTGGAAGAACAGGGCACTGGGCCAAAGAATCTGCAAATCCCAGTACAGAAACTTTCCTGGTGGTCACAGTTGTGAATATTCTGTCCCTATGTGTCTATTCTTGATGAACGTTGTTTCGTGTATGCATGTAAAATACTTGGCTTTTATTGCAGTGTCCTCCTGTTTCAGATATTTCCTAATGCAGAAGTCGCGTGTGGTCCTCCTCATGACTGGTCATCTGATGTTTTGGAGTGGCCATGTGGGGAAGACCTCAGCTTTAGCATGGGTGTGGTGAATCTTCCCGAACCCAGTGTGTCCAAATGGAAAGTTATCTGGAGAGGAATGTGTGTTCCCTGTTCTCTCACCTGTAAACAGACACACGTGCACACACACACACGCACACACACATGCTCGAGTACACACGCACACTCATGCATTCCCCTATGGAAAAATCGAACATTTGAAAGTCTGTCCCTGTGCATAATAGAAACAAAGTTACCCGAGCTTGTATGCCAAAGTGTCTGAGCTTAAGAGCTGGCCACAGAATTGCGCATTTCCCCACAAGCCCCAAATGCCTCTCACAGAGTTGCAGAATTGCTCCTTTTAGCAAGCTGTAAAAATGAGCAACACTCGCTTGCTGCTTGGGGACCAAGGAGCAGAGCAAAGGGAGCAGCCCCTTGCAGTGATGCCCTCAGTGCCACCAAAAAGACGCTGGTGGCAGGTGACTCAGAGACTGTCAGAGTGTTGCTCCCTCGGGCTGCCGAGACCCTCCTGGGTGGGTGGCCGGCCCCAGTCAGTCCCTGGTGAGGGACGTGGGGAGCACACTGCTTGTCCTGGAGAGACACAGGGACAACTGCGACCCCAGGGATGGCCTGCTTGGGCACCTCCATGGGCTTTGGCACCTTGCTCTAGCAATGGAAAGGAGGCATATGTTTAAGACCAGGGCTCTGAAGATGCAGCCCTGGGTTTGAACGCAAATTTGCGCATATGTGTTTCTGTGTTCCTGAGGACTGAACCCAGAGCCTTGGCACTGAGCTATATCTCCAGCCCTTTTTTATTTTGAGACAGGGTCTTGCTATGTCATTAGTTGTCCAGGCTGGGCTAGAACTTGTGATCCTCCTGCCTCAGCCTCCCAGAGTGCCAGCATTTGCTTTTAATGTGATCGTGGGGATTTGTCTTTGTTCCCCTGGTTCATTTTCTTGCCCCCTCATAGTTTACATAAGGATTGGAAGCCAGTGCACAGCCTGATCCTCAGTCTGTATCCCTGGTCACTGGGAACTTGGGGAGGGGTTCAGTGAGGGTTCTGACACCTTGAACCTCAAGTCATACCTCAATCTGAGAGGCCCATCGGCCCACCACCCCTTGGCGCCCTGTGCCCTCAGTGTGCTGGATGCATTTGTGTGCCTCATCCTGTAGGTCCTAGACCCTGGTGGGATTCGGTTTCTCCAGGTTCCCATTAGGCTTCAGCTGCAGCTGCTTCTCTGGGGGTGTTGGCGGCCAGGCTGGGCCCTGACCCTGGCTACTGCTGTGGGCTGTTCCTAGCACCTTCCACTGAGGTGCAGATGCACCCTCCTGGGCGTGTGGATGGGGTGGGGTTTCCTGCACGGATGCTGCCTGAGGATGTCATGGTCGCTGTCTTCAAGATGCTGTGGGGGGGAAGGGGGGAGCATTATGGTGGCCCTCGCTCCCCAGCACTGTACCCGCTGAGGCCCAGCAGTGTGGCCCTGGGCACCTCTGTG
This sequence comes from Dinomys branickii, assembly GCA_004027595.1. Classification (NCBI taxonomy): domain Eukaryota; kingdom Metazoa; phylum Chordata; class Mammalia; order Rodentia; family Dinomyidae; genus Dinomys; species Dinomys branickii. Next base: position 150,807 of record PVLD010003007.1, read on the forward strand.
CCTGCAGCTGCCCAGTGCCCCTGGCCGAGTCCCCTCTGCCCAGCCCTCTTGCTCCTGAGCCCGACTCTTGGTCCCTGCCTGCCTTGAGTTAGCGTGACAGCGACTGTTACTCCCCCCGGACCCCGGTGGTCCTCATCTTGCTGTCTTAGCAGCTCCTGTGTGGGCTCCTGGAGGCGGTGCCCAAGTCCCTGCTCCTGGGTCCCAAGCCCTTTGGGCGGTGCCAAGATATCACAGGAGCGTGGCCTTTGCTGCCCTCTGCTGGTGGCTCTTAGGTGACAGGCAGGAAAGGGACAGCTCCCAGACTGCGCCTGCCTGACTTGTGCCCTCCAGACCTGCCCTGGGCCAGGCATACACACTGCTCTGCCTTTGCACCCCGGTGCCCTCATCCCCGAGGGGCCACTCCTTGGCCACTAGCGACTCTGCTAGGAGTTCAGAGTGGGCCTCACGTGCTTCCAGTTGCACTGTCCTGGCTGCCTCAGTGCCCTGCACTGATTCAAAATATTGCCTTTTTTCTCCTGGTCATTTTGACTTTGCAGAAGAGTCAAAAGTCATGTGGCACTAGAACACAGGTGAGCAAGGGCACGGTGATGTGTTTGCTGCCTGCCTTTCCACTGGTGGCATGGCTGAGTCAGTCACTGCATGTCACACCTCGGACACTCCAGAAAGATGACTTCCAGAACTGCTTCACAAAGTGGCTGGAGGAGGGGCGCTCCTGTAACCCCAGCATTCTGGGAGGCAGAGGAGGGGGATCCCCCTGAATTCCAGGCCAGCATGAGCTGCATAACAAGTTCAACCTGCACATGTATCGCTGATTTATTTCACTTATGAGTATGGACTCCAGTTTTGTCCACTTGCCTACAAAGTTCCCAAAATTGTCTTTCTTTATAGCTGAATAATATTCCATTGTATAAAAATGCCACAATTTTTTAATCCAGTCTTCTGTGGATGGGCACTTGGGTTGCTTCCACATTTTAGCTATTACAAATTGTGC